>CM070506.1:19575962-19775962 GCA_036346375.1 Guadua angustifolia | reverse complement strand
ATTTATAGGTTAGGGATCATTATCCATACATCGTGCAAAAAAATTTTAGAAATTTTTGACGCGATGGTTAACTAATCCATTGTACTTAAATTGGATCAACTTGTTGTCCGAAACTAGTTCAAGCATCCTGTCAATGGCGAGTGGGGTCGATGCACTATGGAGGCCCACCAGCCAGCCTCTGACCTGCTCTTCTTCTTCCTCTAGCCACCAAAGCCATGAGCGAATTCATGCCGACTGTTGCTCGCGTTAGCACCTACATAATCCATCGCCCAAATCTTCGATTCATCCCCTCACCTCGCCACGAGGCCTCTTTGTTCGCAAATTTAGCTGCTGGCCATCCCTCCTCCTATGCAGACACTACTAGAACCACTCCGCATTCATGCTCCAGTCAAGCTCATCCACACCTAGGAACGAGCTACCCTACAATTTTCTTTCGGCTACAAAAGCCGCCCTTGAGCTCTTAGTAACCACACAACCATTTCCCCTCACTTGCCTCAGCTGAAGAACCACCTACCCCTTCTAGTTCTGCCATTACTCAAGAAGCTTTGAGTTCGGTTCGGAATAAAATTGGAACGATTCAACACTCTATTACCAAATTCCTTTGTCTATTAGATTCTCCATCTACTTATGAAGCAAAACCCTCACTTAATTTAACCAATGAATGACTAAATCTTCGCCGCCGCATGCATTGTCTTCCTTGGCTCCTATCTATTACCGCCAGCCTGTCTTAGGACTTCACCACCACGGTAAGTGTCGAATATCTAAATATGGGATACGGGCATACACGAAAACTCAAAGACTATAGTATATATTCTAAGTCAAGCATTTGGAAACTTCGGATATCGCGGTCCCAATTCTATGAGATAAGATATACACGGATGGGGTATCTTCATATAGGGAAGGACTCTATCGTTTTCATGTTACGAGGAAACCAACCTTAGTACGCTTGATATTCAGGGAAGTTTGGATACGCTGCAAAGATTATGCAACGATGGACTCCTCATCGGTTATGATCTGGTATCCTAAACTGATTACAACTCGACCTGAGGAAAGGCTACTCCAACTATATAAGGACGGGGGTAGGCATCTCCTGAAAGACAAGCAATTCTCAGACTACAAGCTATCCAGAGCTAGACAAGCGAGAAGACCTTTTGAGCAGAGCATCCAAGAGCCAGCGAACTATGTTTCGTCAACCCTTAGCTGTAGCTTAGCCACCCCTAGTTCAAACTTCATTATAATTAGAGCTAGGCATCCTGCTTTGTATTATGTTCATCGACTCCATATATCATCCACACAGGATTATGATGTTACTTTATCCGAGGGCTTGAACCTGTCTATATTGTGTGTCTCCGATTTCGTGCCTGACTTTGCTAATCTGAAGGTAGCCGAAACTATAAGTTTATTGTCTATTTCTAACCTTCGATAGTAAGCCACTAAAACCGAATCCCCTAAGCTCGTTGATCATTGATGCTATCCCTGGTGAAAATGAGTAGCATGTTCCACTCGACTTGCTCTTTTGCTAATCGGGCCATGGTGGTCGCCGCTCCGCATGGTGGCGCACCATCTTCGACTACTCCCAGTAACTACTAACTCGTTCCCTAGGTGTGCACAAGGTCGCTGAAGCTCCTTTGCACCGTCGCCGTCTCCGCTTAGCTTGTTGTCGTGAGCCTAAAGCCACCTCCTGCATTACGAGCCTTTGGCTCCTGGTCTAAGATGTCGATAGATTGGCTTGAGCATGAAGGGGTAAGGGCTGAATGGTCTTTCCGGCTTTGAAGGCGTAATTCCATTTTTACTCCCTTCCTAAAATCGACATAAGTTTAAATACTAACATCTTCTGCAGTGTAAATTCATATCCAACAAAATAAAAATTATAAATTCATATAAAATCAAATACTTTCAGAATGTGTAAAAATATTTTTAAAAGATCATTGGGTGAATTTGAAATTCAAATTTAAATAAAAGACCTAAATATATGCTATACATAAAAATTTTGCAAACAAACTCAAAATTGAATGAAACCAATTTCAATAAAATCCTTATACTTTCATAAACTCAAATGTATAAAAATATTTAAATTTCAACTTTGTTTGAATCACTTTATGCATTAAAGGTTGTTCTCAATACATTAAATACTCAAAAATGAATAAATTGTGTAAAAAAAATCTAAAATGAATAAAACTGATTTCTAAATATTAGTTTGATTGTAGGACTCCTAAATATGTCAAAATGTTTTAATAATGATGTTGATTTGAAGATGCTTTAAAGATAATGACCCAAGTGTATAAATGTACATATTGATAAGAAGAGAGACATACATACATACATACATACATACATACATACATACATACATACATACATACATACATACATACATACATACATACATACATACATACACACACACATATACATACATACATACATACATACATACATACATACATACATACATACATACATACATACATACATACATACATACATACATACATGTATATACATATATATAAAATATGCAGAGTGGATCATGAAACGAGTTATTACTCTTTGAAATGTTTTTGAGTGAAAACACTAAAATGTTACTTATGTATAAATTTAGTTTACATAAAGATCATAAGTTTTATCTATGAAAAAGAATATATATAAGAATATGAAATGAAGAAGTAAAGTCAGGATGCATGAGAAACTAGATTTTAAATATCTTATGTAATCAAACCACTTGATTCAACAAAAATCATTACAATAAGATCATGGCTAATACATAACCCTTAGTCAAAATACACTTTCATATGTCATGAGTGAACATAAGCACTCTAAGTACATAAATAAACTATCATGAACTGATGGATGGAATCATAAAAAGCCAGTCTCAGCATATTCTTAAAGGTAAGATCATAATAGTTGGCAAAAAGAGCTAATTTAAATCATGTTTATAAAGGACCTTATTTTTCATATGCTTATAAACTATCGCGGCTAAAATCAAAATAATGCAAAACTAGTTTTAAAACACTTCTAGGATCATACCCTACTAATACTAGAAAAATAAGTGAATAATTATGTATAGTGTAGTTGCAAACTTAAAATGAAATCCTATTCCTTATAACATCAACTTTATGACCATTTTAGTCTTTTGGGCAGCGCACAAAATATCTCGTATAAATGCAAATTTTATGAAGAATAGACCAAAAAAGTTCTTTAGGATATGGACAACCATATTCTTAAAAAATATTCTCATTACAACTTTCTTTTCATCTAAATTCAACTAGCAAAATAACCCTAAGTGTTATGGTCGCCAGAAATGCATTATATGAATAGTTGAGCTTAAGGAACATTTAGCTAATATACTTGTGTCACAAGAATCATCGTGTAACTATGTAATTGCAACCAGTAGCCTAATCCTATAGACATAACTTATATAAACCACTTTTTAATATAAAAATGCTTAAGACAAGTACTTTTCATGCATAGCATACAATATAATAACTAATGTCATAATTCTATTAATCATAATAATTTTTACATCTTGAATTTGAAATTATAAATTCAGCAGTACATAATTTTAGCTTCTTGAATTCATAAGACAAGAATAGATAATACATAAAAGAAACCATGCAACGCTCAACCTAAAAGCCGTTAACGATATATTTGTTTGTATATATACACACATAATTGACTAAATTCAAGAACGTAAAGTCATTCAATCCAAACCCTAAACCACGCCTGTTTTTTTTGTAGTAAGTCTTTATTTGGTTTTCTATTTTTCTTCTTTTTGCCCTTATTAAAGTTTATTATCTGCTATATTTCCGTTGAACGAAATGTAGAACTCGATGTCACTACTTCCGCCATCGACAACATCAGCAGCGACTACGACTTCAACGTAAACAATAATTAAGAAAGGCAAGCACCCCTTTTGATCATATTGACCCCATTATTTAATTTCCATTTTGTTTACCAAATTGTTTCTTGCATGCGTTTATTTTCTGTAAATTCGCTATTTTGTGGTATTGGTAGTTATACTTGTTGTCTCATAGAACTTTCTTGATAAGTATGGATATGTGAATCTTGATAACCATAGAATAAGGTTAAACAATACATAATGTCAACATGGGTATATACAATTACATATTGATCATGCTTAGCCATGCTTACTTAGCAACGATGCAAATGATCAGATTAAAATTGTTTCTTAAGAATTTAAAAAGGTTGGATATGACATTGATGGTCACTGGTATTTTTATTAAAAACCCAAAATAAAACTATGGTTTTGACACGAGTGATTATGGCAATAGTTAGAAGTGCAAGGGACTTACATGTAGTGTAGGGTGAAGATTATTACCCATGTCGGATTAAGGATCGAACTAAGTGTACATTATATTCAAGAATTTCTGTACAACCATAGGTACTGGTATAGGACAGCTTTAAATCAATTAAGTTATCTAGTTTAACTTTGTACATTGGAAGGCTGGAGATGTACGGGCTATTCCATTATAGATTACTTGAAGGGAGGTCTACACCGAGATGATTATGGAACAAACATTTACCGATATAACGGTGTATGCCATGCTGTGGGATATATCACTATTTCAAAAAGAAAAGCTGTACACCTCTGCAAAATATAGATCTTTTCGAAAAGCTGTTCCCGCGGTCAATGGACACTTGGTGCATCTGCACTAGTTAGAAGTTTTGGTATTTTTTAAATGGTTTGGATTGAAAATATTTGTTGGAAAGTGATTGTTTTATATTTGTGTTACGTGTTGGCAATAGATGATTCAATGTTCATGCCGTGAAGAACTATGAGTTATTACTTATGTTTTACTTACTTTTGTATTGGTCAAACATGCTTTTACAAATTCCGTATCTAAATTACAAATTGGTTTACAAATTCAATGTTGCTTTATGCAAATTAAACGTAGAAGCTTCTTTTGACATGACCTGCATTTATGCATTTTGCAAATACATGTTAAGTCTTGCTGAGTATGAAACACTACTACAACAAGGCTTATATCAGACGCACGATCACAGACGATTTTGAAAAACCGTCTATGATATAGAACATCACAGACGGTTATGTACTCAAACGTCGATGTAGATATCCTGAGCGGTTTTATATTACGACCATCGGTGATGTAAGAAATATCACAAATGGTTTCTAAATTTAACGAGTGCAGTGATAGCTCGATACTCATTACGAGCGGTTTCTAAGTAAAACCGTGCGTGAAGTAACGACGGTTATATAACACAACCGCACTAATATCTATAGTAGTCATTACATTTGTTATATTTAGAAAGCTATGCGTGATATTTCTTACATCACAGACGGTGTAATATAAAACCGTCTGTGATATCTCATGTATAATGAGCTTTGACCACTTCGTTTATAGGGTTTGGTTTCTATCACGAGGCGGGCAACGTGGAAGTGAGCGATTTTGTGAAAGAAGGCCATTGATTTTGAAGGGTAATATTAGATTCATTTGATTTTGGTGATCTAAAGTTAGTAATGAGTTCTAATTGCATGCATCAATTCAATATCTAGGTTGGTTAGGAGAAAATTAATTTAAAAATTGTTTGATTAGATCTAGCTTGTAGCTGGATCCATATGTTGTTTGTGATATTTGGTTAGTAATGTGTTTTAATTGCATTATATTCAACATCTAGCTTGATAAGGAAGGAATTTGATGATTTTTTTAGAACTAACTTGTAGAGCCATGTGTTGGTTGTTTGATCTAAGGTTAGCTAGTAATGGTTCTATTGGCATAATATTATATTCTATCATGATGTAGCTAGCTAGCTTGGTAAGGATAGAATTTAAAGATTATTTAGATCTCTTATAGATCAATTCAAGTAGATCTTTTGGTGATCTAAGGTTAGTAATAGGTTCTAATTTCATTATTATATTGAAGATTAATTTGAATTGTGTTAATTATTTCTTTGTGATGTAATTAAGGTATGTAATTGCATAATTAGTTTAAGAATGTGTGCATCGCACTACACAGTGCATAATATTTAACACTAAGTGTTACATGTGTAGCGTAGATGGATCGAAGCTGGATGTCTGTGAGAACCGTCTGAGTGTTGAGTACCTTAATGGCGTCTCCACTTTTAAAAGAGTCAGAGGAGGATATGTTTAATAAGGGGTGCAATTCATGTCATGTCATGCATTGATTGTGAAAATCGAAGATGTTTGAAACTTCAGTAGATCGAAGCACACTTGATTCGGAGGGTTTCAAAGGGGCTATACATGTTGGACCGGTCATGGCGAAGAGCATAATATCTGAGAAGCGACAAGTAGTGTTAATATCGTCAAACGAAGTCAATTATGTCGGATGATCATATCGATTGTGCTTCGATGAGGACATGTTGCGATATGATAATTTAGATCGAGATCTTTGCGCGATGCGAAGAAACCTTGATGACGGGGAATATGGAAAGTTCTAGGGCTTGATGGAGAACTCGGAGAAACCTTTGTTCGTTAGGGTGCAATTTGAAATACACAAGGTTATCATCCGTGCTTGAACTACTCAAATTGAAGGCAAGCAGCGGTTGGTCGACAAAAGAGTTTCACAACATTACGTCTATTGGCGGACATGCTTCGAGAGGAAAACGAGTTGCCGACAACCACCTACAAAGCCAAGAAGGTTCTTTGTCCTTGGGAATGGAAGTAGAAAGAATACATGCATGTCCAAGCATTGTATCTGTCATAAAGAGTACACAAACTTGCATATATGTCGATTGTGCAGCGCATCCCAGTACAAGCGTAAGAGTCATTCGGATGATGATGGCGAGAGCATTGAGGTGAAAAAGGACCTCCTGCTAAGGAGGCATGGTATCTGCCTATAATTCCCGTTTGAAGCGTTTGTTTGCGAACCTAAAGGAGGCAAAATTGTTGTGTTGGCACTTTGAGGGCGTAAGAATGATGGAATGCTAAGGCACCTGCTGATTCCATCGGTGGAGAAACATCGATAGGAGCTTTCAAGAATTCGGTGCGGATCCGAGAAATATAAGGTTTGGATTGAGTCTGGATGGAATGAATCCTTTCGGTAACATGAGCGACCGGTATAGCACTTGGCGTAAATCTCTGTATCTACAACCTTCCTCCTTGGTTGTGTATGAAGCGGAAGTACATTTTGTTATGCAGTGCTTATCCAGGACCGAAACAACACAGGAGCGATATTGATGTGTACCTAGCTCCATTCTTGGAAGATCTAAAAATCTTGTGGGTTCTGGGTACACGTATGGGATCGTACAAGCGAGAGAACTTTACTTTGCCTTGCTTGTTGTTACGCACCATAAATGATTAACCTACCCTTGCTAACTTTCCGGACCGAGAATACAAAAAGAAACCAAAGCCTGCACTCACCGATTAGATGATCACGAGAGTGTATGGCTGAATCACTCCGCAAAACCGTGTACATGCGTCACAGTAGGTTCCTTCGGAGGAATCACCCATATCGCAAGATGAAGCAAATTTTCGACAGAAGGAACGAAAATGGTTCAGCTCCAAGGCGTTTGAGCGGGAGAGATGTTCATAACATTGTTAAGGATTTAGATGTTGCGTATGGAAAGGGACGTAAATCAAGTACCCGTGAAAAGAGCATGTGGAAGAAGAGATCAATATTCAGGACCTACCTTCTTTGGGAGCACCTAAAAGTTCGCCCTTTGCATCGATGTCATGCGTGAGAGAAGAATGTCAATGACAGTGCGTGATTGGTCTCTTACTCAACATTAAGGGTAAAACAAAGGATGGTATCAACGCATGCGGCTTGACTTGGTCGATATGGGCATAAGACACGAGTTAATCTTGAAAGAGGCGATAAAGGCCGTGCGTGCTTGGAACCTCTTGTTATACTCTGTCAAAGGCGAAAGAACTTAAGCGTGCGATTGCTTGCATGGTGTGAAAGTTCCGTCCGGTTACTCCTCCAACATGAAGAGACTTGTTTAGTTGGAAGATTTGAAATGCTAAGGCATGAAGTCTCATGATTGTCATGTCTTGATGACCACAGATGCTCCTGTCATAATTAGAAGTATTTTGCCGATCAAGGTCAGAGACAATCACTAGGATGTGTTATTTCTTTAACACAATCGCTCAGAAGGTCATTGATCGAAGGACTAGATGCTCTGCAAGGCTGAGGTGGTGATGACTCTATGTAATCTTGAGATGTATTTACATCCATTATTTTTTAATATCATGGTCCATCTCATTGTTCACCTTGTGAGAGATAAAGATCTGGCGGGCGGTGTTCCTCGTAGCATGTACCCGTTAAAGAGGTACATAGGAATTCTCAAGTCTTACGTACGGAATCGATCTCGTCAGGAGGGTAGCATTATCGAAGGTTATGCAAGAAGAGCCGTCGAGTTCTGCGTCGATTACATGGCCTGAGTCGAACCGATAGGTGTGCCTCGATCTCGCCATGAGGAGGCTCAGTGTCGGAACCATCGGAAGAAAGCAATCACGCTGATTCGGTTGCGTATGCTCGAGCCCATTTCACGGTTTTGCAACACATGGTCATAGTGTCGCCTATATCGTCGAGCACAAGCAATGGCTAAAACAAGAGAATCCACCGCGGCAAGAGTCTTGGATCACCGAGGCAGCATAACCTTGATTCAACAAATGGTTGAAGGAAGCGACCTATCATTGGGAGCTCATCGGATGACACTGTTGACATGGTTGGCAAAAGGACCAACTTTTACGGTTGTCACATGGAAAGGATATGACTTAAATGGGTACACATTTTACACGAGAGATCGAGGATATGAAGAGCACAAACCGGAGCGGCGGTGTCGCATAGATGCATTCAATAATACGGCATGGGTTGACGAGGAGCTCCTACTATGTAGGGATGTAGCGGTCGGTACCTCGGGTCCGACCTCGTGGACCGGACCGAGACCAAGTTTGGACCGGACTGACCGAAGTCGATCCACGGTCCAAACTTCGGACCGGACCCGACGTGCCGGACCGAGCAGGTACCCGGACCCGATACCGATCAGCGTCGTCGTGTTTTTCGTGTCCTTTGCCGAAGCGTTTAAGCTTGCTTTCGGTCAGCGTTTACGGAAGCGAACAACGTTTTCCACCCGATGGCATGAACAAAGCGAAGCGGGTTGTGCGCGTCAAAGTGCACAGAGTGTTGCCATGCCCTTTGAATCAAAGAAATGAACTAGATTGCTTTGATGTCTTTACCTCGACTTTGAATCAACCACAGATCTTGCTTGACTCTAAGAGGTCCCAAGCGACATCTAGATCATTTGAAACCAATTGGTTGCCCTTTAGTTGAGATCCTTTGATCAAATAGATGGAAACAAAGAGGCTCACGTGCATATAGCTGGAGCTTGACGACATGACGTGGTACGTTGTTGTAGGAAGTCTATGAGGCGAGGAAGCTCGAAGGAGCGACACCTGATCTTTGCGAAAGCGTCGTGGAATGAGGTGACCGGAGGCGGCTCCACGGCACCATGCGGCGGAGGAGCTTATGGCGACAACACTTCGACAAAGAATGCCCAATTGGGCTGGGGGAATTTATTGATGAATGGAGTCGCTCCTCACGAAATTAATTGGAGTATGGTGGCTTGAGCAAGAAGTTGGTGGCGACAAGGACTCGGCTGAAATGGGGACTTGCTTGGCGGTGCGGTGGGAGGCTCGAGATCTGAGGCCTGTGATTGCGGCTTAGGCGGTGGATATCGAGGGGAGGCCTTGCACTGCAGCATACGTGAGTATATTATTTGGTCGGGTCTGGGTACCCATGGGTCCAAAATGAGATCCGGACCCGGACCGGGCCGGACCGGACCAAAAATATACCCATGGGTCTACATTTGGACCCGAACCGGACCCATCGGGTCGGGTGCACCATGAATACCAGACCCACGGGTATTTTTGCCATCCCTACTACTATGGGTTCATAGAGGAGATATGGGAGCTCAACTACGTACTTTTCAAGATTCCCCTATTTCGGTGCCATTGGGTCCACCTCCAGCACGTGAAGGTTGATAAGAATGGCATCATGTAACAGCCCGATTTTCGCTAGTCCGGTAAGTGAGGCTTGTCGCGCTAACATCTTACATAATATTGTTGCATCCTCATTTAATTATAATCATACAAGTGTTAGGACATTCATCTTGCATAAAAGAGGGAGTTACAAAATCCTAACAATCACTTTCTAAAAGCGCACATGTCATTTCACCTTTCTCCATGACATGTGGGCCATGTTTATAAGAGAGAGGAGAGTAGGCTGCACATACCTACCATACCAATTCTTACTTTACTCACCTCTACCCACCTACCTAACTAGTCTATGACACGTGGGACCTACTTTGCATTGGAACTTGTGGGCTGCACATCCTATCCATGCCTTTTCTCCTCCAACCACCCATACCCACTCTTCCACCTACCCTATGACATGTGGGACCTAGCCCCACATGTAAGGCATGAATGGGTAGCCATATATAAGTCTCTCACATTGTTTTCTCCTCCCACACTGCCCATTTGTTCCTCTCAATCCAGAAAAACAGCAAGCACCTTTCTCCAACCCTTGCCATTTCTTCCCCTCAAATCTTCACAAGATTAAGGTTTGAGCTTGTGCATGCTATACCATCTTGAAGCCAAGATCAAGAGCTTGAATCCGTCCAAATGGATTCTTGAGGGACCAAGTTTTGGGTAAGTGGCAATCGTTTTCTTTCTACCCATGTTCTGAAATTTTGCTCCTTGTAACTCATTGCTATTTTCCCCATGGAATCCATCATCAAACCTTGATTAAATTCGTGCATGTCACTTGGAAGTTTGAGGAGGAAGGCTAGGCATTTGTTGCAAGCACGAGCAAAGGAAGGCATTATCGTCTCTGCGAGCTAGGAGGAGGCGAACCGTGAAGAACCAAGCATTGTGACATTTTCATCATCCACTGCTTGAAACCAACATCCATCAAGTGCACAAGCAACCCTAGAGTGGTAAGAATCTACCTAGTTTATCCTTGAAACCCTAGCTAATTTCCTTTGAAATGTAGATGACAATAGGCAAATAGCCGTTTTGAAGCGAGAGCCCAGCTCGGATAGTCCGAGTTTAGCTCGGACATTCGAACCATTCGGATACTCGAACCACGTTTGGATAGTCGAATAAGAATTAACGAGGGCTGCATTGGCTAACCGAGAAGGTATGCTCGGACATTCGAGTAGCGTTCGGATACTCGAACCTACTTTGGGATACTCAGAATCAAATTTCGGATAGTCCGAACATAATTCAACCGTCTGCGAGAGGTCCGCTCGAGACGATCTGAAGTGACACTTTCGGATACTCGAACATAAATCAATAAAAGCCTTAAGACTTGAACTTTTGGCGAAAAACTCAATTAGTACTCTCATATTTTGATTAGTATTGCACGTCATGAGCATTTCATGCATTCTTTACTCATGTGCATCATTGGAGTTCTTGAATTGGTGTTTATTGAATTGAATTTTCTCGATTAGGTGTTGGCGTTTGGAAGGCACTTCCGAAATCGACTACGCCTTGAAATCAAAACGACAGCAAGGCACTATCTTACTCCTTGACCATGATTGCTCCTACTATTTGCAACTTACATCTTTGGAACTATTTTATCAAATGCATGTTTACTTTCAATTACAAATATGATTGGGTAGAATTCTTAGCTATTACCATGTTGTGTGTTAAACCCTTAGCATATTCTCTCCATGTTCCATTGTTATAGCCCTAGGTGGTTGGTTTATTATTATGAATGGGTTAGTTAAATTGCTTAGCCATGCTTAGATCCCGTTAGAAACCGCGATAGATGGATTTAGTCCATCGATGCAATGATCGATTTATTATTACGATGATGATGTTTTTAATCGATGTTTAATGAGTAGAGATATTGGTTAAGGACCCTAAGTTAAATCTGGTGGCGTCTCTTTGAGTAACTATAAATGCGAACCACCGCCCGTTATAGCAAGGCGTAACCAAGTGCTTATGTATGACTAGGTTATATAAACCATGTGCCTTGAATTCCTTGGGCTTAGTGGGCGTCAAGGAATGACCGCGAATTCCCAGGCTTAGTGGAGTGCCGGGGAATGTCCTCGAGTCCCTCGAACTTTGTTGAGTTAGGGATGTCCAACAACGGGTGTACTCCTTGATCCACACTGCAGAACCTTTGAGCGGCGGGATCGAGGGTCACGATCATCCGGATGGTTTAGATACACTACCATGCATCTTGGAAAATGGTTTGTCACGTTTCACCTCGCCGACACATCTAAGGAAATGTGTTAATAGCTTGGCTACGAGTGTGGCGTGTCGTGTGGGTAAAGTCGTACCTCTGCGAGTTTAAACTATTGAATAGCGCGTCCATGGTTAAGGGCGATCTCTTAAATTGTCGATCCTTTGGCAGTATTAAGGACTTGGTAGGAATGGGATGGGAGTGGGAAAAGAGACATGAGTATTGGAGTACTACGTGTGTGTAGTCGAACATGAGCGATGGAACTCATGGTTGGAGAATGCTTGAAGGCATGAGACAAATGTGATTATGATGATGTTATATTATGTATTAGAATTTGCAAATGTTTACTAAATGCAATTCTTTTCAATCTATATGTGTTTACAATTGATTCCAAATATTGCTTTATCTTTGAAATTGCCATTTGCCTTCCTTTGATGTAGCAACCACATGTAGTTAGAAACCAGCATACAACTTATAATATTGTGCGAGTACACTCTTTGTACTCAATCGGATTATCCACTTGCTGCGAGTAAGGATGAAGCCTTGCGGGACTTTCTAGGCGATTTAAACAATTCTAACGTTTAGCCGCCGTTCTTGCCCGAGCTTGGTTGCACGAGGTTTTGGGGCATGCCATCTGGCCCTTTTGTTGTTTATCTTATGTTTTCGCTGCTACTTGATGTAATAACTCTAAATATATCGTTGAGGACAGCAGTCCTACCTTTGGAATGTAATGATGCTTATGCTTCCGTTAATTGTGTATGTGTTGTGATGTCAATCTGTTGGATGAGAATCTGGCGTGTTGGCGAACTTTCACAGGGACCAACACGGGTATAATCACGCAGCGCCCGAGATTTCCTTGATTCACTTGAGATGTCTTGTGCATTTGGTTGAATCGGTGGAGTCACAGGGCGGTTCCCCCAACGGCAGTATCGAGCCATCTTGTTGTGAGTTAGAACGGCCATCTTTGTGACTAGTTAGAAGATGTTTTGAGTCAAAAATTATTTTGCTATCAAATAATTTCAGAACTGATAACATTATGCGTGATTCCTTTATTTCTTACCCTCTTAGTTCTATATCTCACCCTTATGTTCATTTGATTGTGTGAACAAGTTTCTAACTCCTCTTATCCTTTTCAACATAATGAGATGAGTTTTGGGCCATTGGTTTTAGTCACCGTCTTTGAGGATGTGGAGGGCTATCCTTCCTCCTAAGGGACATGCTATGGAGAGCTAATTTCACTTATGCACAGTCTGCGGTTTATGGTGCGTGCCATAGGACCCGGATTGAAGACCTACTGCTCGCCACGGTTCACATCATCGCTAGGATGGTGGCGGGGAGCATTCCCTATCACTTTCGGCGAGGGATGTCGTCGGAATGGCTATTCAAGAAGTGGCGTATGTGGCCATGTGCCATCTCCGTCATGACTTGTGGGAGCTGACTTTGCCTCCGTGTCAATATTTCCCTAGCGAGGACCGACTGAGCAGAAGTCAACGATGTTGCTGAAATTGAGATGGGAGAAAACTCTTCTATTACTAGCGGTTGTCCGGGCTTGAGTCCGTGCCTTGGGCCGCAAATCGTTGCTTTGTCCATGAGTTATGGGAGACTTCGTGCCCGTCTTCACGCGGCACAAGGGCATCTCCACCAATTTGTCCAGATTAACTTGGTGCCAAGGGCGTATTGTATGGGCGCAACTCCACGGCGCCACAGCGTAGCCCCACCCTTCGGTTTCCACATGTGTCGGGATAGAGGCCGGGACGTTGTGTCAACATCGCGCAAGATCAATTCGAGGTGTGATGCGTCGGCGTGCGGAATCTCGGGGTACCTAGTTTCTATATAGGATCACCACAGCGTCTCACTAACCCCTTGGACCCAAGACACCGGATCTCAGGGATACCATCTTTTGGATGTGTTTCCCCAAGGATTCCTTAGAGACATTTGAGTTGTCGGTAGAGAGCTCATCATGGAGGGAAAGTAGAGATGGTGAACTGATTTAATTGATGTAATAGGCTACCTTATGAACCTATGCTAGTTTTTATATTTGGAACAATCACCCTTAGTTGTTATCCTTGACCTCTGGGGTTGTGAACTTGCACTAATGTATCGGAACCTTGTTGTTTGTTTTCATGGATCTGTTGTGGCTTAAGAGCCTTCTTATTTTGATGTCTTTTGGAGTTGGTGCATGTTTTCTTGCATACATATAGAGTTTAAATTACGTGACTTGCTGTCCGGATATTTTAAGTTCGACATCGTTATGGTTCTCCTTCTACTTGTTGCTAATTTGGTTTTGGCAGCAGATGGCGGAGTTACCACTCGTTCCCAATCTCGGCGTGGGCGAGGCCGCAATCCAATCCCAAGCAATCGAGAATCCAACTCGGGGGTCACCCATGACCACCCGGAGTCCTCACATCGCCAAAATCAGCACCACGTTCGCGTGGAGGAGGAACTTCCACCCTCCAACCATGGCTCAAGTCCTCGCTTTGATTGAGCAAAAGCAGGCAAGATCAAACTTTGATCCTGCAGCGGATCGCCTGTAACACGGCCCATGCCCCACCCTTTTCGAGGCGAGGCGGGACATCCGCGGCTAGCGGACTCGTGAGTTTCTTCGACGAGGCCGCCAACATTCTCCCGTCTTTGCGGATCCACTCGAGGCCGATGATTGGCTTCGACTATTGGCGCAAACTGGCCGCTCAATGTCCGGACCATGAAAGGTCCTCTTCGCTTCACATCAACTCGATGGTGCGGCGTGCGCATGGTGGGACAGCTATCTTGCCATGCACCCGCCGATCATGTCATCACTTGGCGGAGTTTGGCGCGGCTTTCATGAGGCTCATGTTCTGCGCAGCGTTATGGCAAGGAAGAAGCGTGAATTTCTCGCATTGAAGCAAGGTGGCAAGACCGTCATGGATTATCTTCACGAGTTCAACTATTTGGCTCGTTATGCCTGACGAAATCTCCACCGATGAGCGCAAGCAAGAGCGCTTCATGGAGGGACTTTCGGAGGAGTTGCACTAGAGCTCGCTGCTCATGACTTCCAAAATTTCCAGCACTTGGTCCACAAGGCCATAGTGGTGGAAGAAAGTGGGGAAAATTGGAGGATTGGCATAAGCATGGCGAGTTGCACAAAATTCAGCAAGTGGCAACTTGCGGCCGCCACGCATGGTGCGCCCATCCTTTCCAAGCTATCAAGCTTGGCACTACCGAGACCTCCAACATTTGTTGCTCGCGCCGCAACCAAGTCTTCCTGGCTGTTGGTGGAAATCAGCAAGGAGCCAACACTCAAGCTCGCCCAATTCTTGTTTGCTTCCAAAGTACAAACAGCCGAGAACACCATGCGTCAATGCCCGCAAAGAACCAAGCAATGTCGGGATTAGGCCCACTATCGCAGGGGCAGCAGCACCTTCACCTCGACCAACGCCTCCAAGAACCGCACCAACCCCACCACGTGGTCGCATTAACCATGTGGATCGCCAAGAAGCTCGAATGCAGGAAGTGGTGTTGGAGTGCGCTTTAAAATCAACTCATACCCGACTATCAGATATTCGATTCGAAGCATCTCATTCATTTATTAAAGAGAAGTTTGCTATGCATCATGAGTTCTCTATACAACCTATGCACCCACCACTTCTCATTAAAACCCTGGATCGGAATTAAGGACCGTCGAGTCTGTGAAGTAAAGATCGAAATTAATGGGGTAGAGTTCCTAGTGATTTGATCATAATTAAGGCGGAAGGATTGAAGTTATTCTTGGGATGGATTGGCTATCCAAGCACCAAGGATGCATCAATTGTGCAAGCGATCTATTTCACTTACCAGCATAGCGACAAACAAGTCGTGTTTCGTCAAGTCAGATTATGCTCACCTTTATGCCTTGAAGGGTGAACCATTCCTTGGAATAAGTAGCATACCGATGGTATGTGATTACTCGGATGTATTTCCAGAAGAGTTGCCGGGGATGCCACCTGACCGGGAGGTTGAGTTCGTCATTGAGCTTTTACCCGGAACGGCCCCGATATCAAAGCGACCTTACCGTATGCCTCCAAATGAGTTGATCGAGTTGAAGAAACAACTTACGGAACTACAAGAGAAGGGTTTCAATCGCCCAAGCTCCTCACCTTGGGGATGCCCGTCGATATTTGTGAAGAAGAAGGATGATAGTTTGCGGATGTGTGTTGATTACCGTCCATTGAATGCAGTCACGGTCAAGAACAAGTATCCACTTCCGCGGACCGATGATTTGTTTGACCAAATGACTGGAGCCTGTATCTTCTCCAAGATTGACTTGAGATTAGGCTACCATCAGATCAAGATCAGATCGGGGGACATTCCAAAAATGGCATTCTCCACCCGTTATGGTCTATATGAGTATACCGTCATGTCTTTCGGTTTGACCAATGCACCGGCATACTTCATGAGCCTTATGAATTCAGTTTTCATGGAATATCTCGACAAGTTCGTTGTCATCTTCATCGATGATATTCTTATTTACTCCAAGTCTGAAGAGGAGCATGAAGTACACCTTCGGAAAGTCTTGGAAAAGCTGCGAGAGAACCAACTCTATGCAAAATTCAGCAAGTGTGAATTCGGCTAAAGGAGGTTGCCTTCTTGGGCCATGAGCTACGGAAGGCGGAGTTGCGAATGACCCCAAAGAAGATACAAACGGTACTTGATTGGGAGCAGCCTAAGAACACCACAGATATTCAAGTTTTCTCGGGTTCAAGGGTTATTACCGCCCGCTTCATGGAGAACTTCTCCAAAATCATGAAAATCGATCGAACTTTTGAAGAAGGAGAACAAATTCGTATGGTCGGCAGAATGTGAGGCAAGCTTTCAATCGTTGAAGGTTCGCTTAACCACTACACCCATCTTAGTCCTACCAGATATTCACAAGGGCTTCGATATATATTGCGATGCATCCATCCTCCGCCTCTGGGTTGTGTACTTATGCAAGGAGGCCGAGTTGTGGCCTATCATCGAGGCAATTGAGACCTCATGAGATGAATTACCCCACCCATGACTTAGAGTGGCAGCGTGGTACATGCTCTAAAAATCTGGCGACATTTCCTCATCCAGAATTGCTGAAGTTTACACCCATCACAAGAGCACTCAAGTATATTTTTACTCAAGCCGATCTGAACTTGAGGCAAAGGAGGTGGCTCGAATTGATCAAAGACTATGATATGGGACTCCATTATCATCTGGAAAACCAATATTGTTGCCGATGCTCGAGCGAAAGTCTCAATGCAATCATCTTCAAGAGAACTGAGAATCGACGCCATATCGCCTGAATTTCAAAGCTCAATCTAGAAGTGGTTAAGAAGGGATTCCTTGCTGTCATGGAAGTCAAATCTAATCTCTTAGACCAAATTAAAGAGGCTCAAAAAGGCGATAAGGGCATAGCACTCATCCGAGCCCGCATCAAGCAAGGCAAGGCCAATTGTTTCACCGAGGACCCACAAGGTGTCTTATGGTTTGACAAACGGCTAGTGGTGCCAAATTGTAAGAAATTGAAGGCACTAATTCTTAATGAGGCTCATAATTCCACATTCTCCATTCATCCCGGGAGTACGAAAATGTATCAAGATCTTAAGCCAAGACTTTGGTGGACCCGAATGAAACGAGAGATTGCCCGGTATGTCGCCGAGTGCGACGTATGTCAACGCGTGAAAGCCGACCATTTATGCGATGGGCACACTTCAACCATTGCCCATTCCCATGTGGAAGTGGGAAGAGATTGGTATGGATTTCATCACCGGATTGCCCAAGACGCAAAAAGGTTTTGATTCTATATGGGTAATCGTTGACCGATTGACAAAGACTGCTCATTTCCTTCCTGTCAAGACGAGCGGATCTGAGGAGCAAGTTGGCGAAGTTATATCTTCATCGAATTGTGTCCTTCATGGTGTTCCCAAAAGGATTATCTCAGATCGAGGTACTCAGTTCACCTCGCATTTTTGGCAATGCCTCCACAAGGCCATGGGGACTCAACTCTCTTCAAGACCGCCAGATCATCCTCAAACCCGATGGACAAACTGAACGAGTAAACCAAGTTCTTGAGGATATGCTTAGGGCTTGTGCCCTTACCTACGGCAAGAACTGGAGAAATGCTTACCGCAGCGAGTTCTCCTACAACAATAGCTATCAAGCTAGCCTTCAATTGAGTCCATTCGAGGTTCTCTATGGGAGATCTTGCGAACTCCACTTAAGCGGTCTCGAGTCTCGAAAGAGACCCTCTTTGGTCCCGAACTAGTCGTGAAGTGGAAGAACAAGTTCGATTTATTAAGAACGGTTGCGGACAAATAAGCGATCTCGTCAAAAGAGCTACGTTGATCGCCATGCCCGTGAACTCAAATTTGAAGTTGGTGATCATGTCTATCTCAAGGTTTCCCCAATGAAAGGTGTTAAATGGGTTTCAAGTGAAGGGAAAGCTAGCCCTCGTTATATCGGACCTTTCCGAATTTTAACAAGGCGAGGAGGCGATGGCATATCAATTGGAGCTTCCATCTTCACTAGCCGATATACATGATGTCTTTCATGTCTCTCAATTGAAGAAATGTCTCCAGATCCCAACCGGCCACGAGTTGGACACCTCGATTTACAACCCGATCTTTCGTACAAGGCGACCTATTTGTATTCTCGACGAGAGGGAGCGTGTTACCCAAACCACAAAGATCAAATTCTTTAAAGTTCAATGGAGTAATCATACCCAAGCGACGGCCACATGGGAGCGTGAGGACCATCTTCGAGCGAATACCCTACCTCTTCAATGAAGCGATGGTAATCTCGAGGGCTAGATTCTTTAAGGGGAGGCTTGTAATGTACCGATTTTAAGCTAGTCCGGTAAGTGAGGCTTGTCGCGCTAACATCTTCCATAATATTGTTGCATCCTCATTTAATTATAATCATACAAGTGTTAGGACATTCATCTTGCATAAAAGAGGGAGTTACAAAATCCTAACAATCACTTTCTAAAAACTGCACACATGTCATTTCACCTTTCTCCATGACATGTGGGCCATGTTTGTAAGAGAGAGGAGAGTAGGCTGCACATACCTACCATACCAATTCTTACTTTACTCACCTCTACCCACCTACCTAACTAGTCTATGACACGTGGGACCTACTTTGCATTGGAACTTGTGGGCTGCACATCCTATCCATGCCTTTTCTCACTCCAACCACCCATACCCACTCTTCCACCTACCCTATGACATGTGGGACCTAGCCCCACATGTAAGGCATGAATGGGCAGCAATATATAAGTCTCTCCACATTGTTTTCTCCTCCCACACTGCCCATTTGTTCCTCTCAATCCAGAAAAACAGCAAGCACCTTTCTCCAACCCTTGCCATTTCTTCCCCCTCAAATCTTCACAAGATTAAGGTTTGAGCTTGTGCATGCTATACCATCTTGAAGCCAAGATCAAGAGCTTCGAATCCGTCCAAATGGATTCTTGAGGGACCAAGTTTTGGGTAAGTGGCAATCGTTTTTCTTTCTACCCATGTTCTGAAATTTTGCTCCTTGTAACTCATTGCTATTTTCCCCATGGAATCCATCATCAAACCTTGATTCGGGTCGTGCATGTCACTTGGAAGTTTGAGGAGGAAGGCTAGACGCTGTTGCAAGCACGAGCAAAGGAAGGCATTGTCGTCTACGCGAGCTAGGAGGAGGCGAACCGTGAAGAACCGGCATTGTGACATTTTTCATCATCCACTCGCCGAAACCAACATCCATCAAGTGCACAAGCAACCCTAGAGTGGTAAGAATCTACCCTAGTTTATCCCCTTGAAACCCTAGCTAATTTCCTTTGAAATGTAGATGACAATAGGCAAATAGCCGTTTTGAAACAGAGACGCCCAGCTCGGATAGTCCGAGGTTTAGCTCGGACATTCCGAACCATTCGGATACTCCGAACCACGTTTCGGATAGTCCGAATAAGAATTAGCTTGAGGGCTGCATTGGCTAACCGAGAAGGTATGCTCGGACATTCCGAGGTAACGTTCGGATACTCCGAACCTACTTTGGGATACTCCGAATCAAATTTCGGATAGTCCGAACATAATTCAACTTCGTACCGAGAGGGTCCACTCGGACAGTCTGAAGTGACACTCGGATACTCCGAACATAAATCAATAAAAGCCTTAAGACTTGAACTTTTGACGCAAAAACTCAATTAGTACTCTCATATTTTGATTAGTATTGCACGTCATGAGCATTTCATGCATTCTTTACTCATGTGCATCATTGGAGTTCTTGAATTGGTGTTTATTGAATTGAATTTTCTCGATTAGGTGTTGGCGTTTGGAAGGCACTTCCGAAATGCACGACTCACGCCAAGTCAAGTCAGAAACGGCGACAAGGCACTATCTTACTCCTTGACCATGATTGCTCCTACTATTTGCAACTTACATCTTTGGAACTATTTTATCAAATGCATGTTTACTTTCAATTACAAATATGATTGGGTAGAATTCTTAGCTATTACCATGTTGTGTGTTAAACCCTTAGCATATTCTCTCCATGTTCCATTGTCGCCCTAGGTGGTTGGTTTATTATTATGAATGGGTTCGTTCAATTGTAGCCATGCTTAGATCCCCGTTAGAAATCGCGATAGATGGATTTAGTCCATCGATGCATAATGATCAAGATTTATTATTACGATGATGATGTTTTTATTCGATGTTTAATGAGTAGAGATATTGGTTAAGGACCCTAAGGATTAAATCTGGTGGCGTCTCTTTGAGTAACTATCGTCAGCGAACCACACGCCGCTTATGGGACCGGCGTAACCAAGTACTTATGTATGACTAGGTTATGTAAACCATGTGCACGAAATTCCTTGGGCTTAGTGGAGCGTCAAGGAATGACCGCGAATTCCACAGGCTTAGTGGAGTGCGAGGGAATGTCCTCGAGTCCCTTGAACTTTGTTGAGTTGGGGATGTCCAACAACGGTGTACTCCTTGATCCACACACACCGAGCACCTTGGGCACGCGGGATCGAGGGTCACGATCATCCGGATGGTTTAGATACACTACCATGCATACCGGAAAATGGTTTGTCACGTTTCACCTCGTGACACATCTAAGGAAATGTGTTAATAGCTTGGCTTACGAGTGTGGCGTGTCGTGTGGGTAAAGTCGTACCTCTGCAGAGTTTAAACTATTCGAATAGCCGCGTCCATGGTTAAGGACGATCTCTTAAATTGTCAGTCACTGGGCGAGTATTAAGGACTTGGTAGGAATGGGATGGGAGTGGGAAAAGAGACATGAGTATTGGAGTACTCGTGTGTGTAGTCGAACATGAGCGATGGAACTCATGGTTCGGAGAATGCTTGAAGGCATGAGACAAATGTGATTATGATGATGTTATATTATGTATTAGAATTTGCAAATGTTTACTAAATGCAATTCTTTTCAATCTATATGTGTTTACAATTGATTCCAAATATTGCTTTATCTTTGAAATTGCCATTTGCCTTCCTTTGATGTAGCAACCACATGTAGTTAGAAACCAGCATACAACTTATAATATTGTGCGAGTACACTCTTTGTACTCAATCGGATTGTCCACTTGCTGCAGTAAGGATGAGGCCTTTGCCGGGGACTTTCTAGGCGATTTCGACAATTCTAACGTTTAGCCGCCGTTCTTGCCCAGCTTGGTTGCTCGAGGGTTTGGGGCATGCCATGCTAGCCCTTTTGTTGTTTATCTTATGATTTCGCCGCTACTTGATGTAATAACTCTAAATATGTCGTTGAGGACAGCAGTCCTACTTTTGGAATGTAATGATGCTTATGCTTCCGTTAATTGTGTATGTGTTGTGATGTCAAGCTGTTGGATGAGAATACGGCTGTTGGCGAACTTTCCTCGGACCAACACGGGTATAATCACTGGGCATGAGGGTTCCTTGATTCACTTGAGATGTACTGTGCATTTGGGTGAATCAGTGGAGTCCTGGGGACGGTTCCCCACACATCACTACTGTGGACCTCGAACGTGTCGGATACCAAGATGAACCATTTGTACTCGCTAACCAAGTTGTTGAAGTCTTCTATGTAACCGACCCGTCCAACAAGAAGCGCCACGTAGTTCTTCAGGGAAAAAGGAGAATTATCGGAGTTGAGAATATAGTAGATGAGGAAGAGTACAATCAATTTGATGAGTTGCCACCTATCGGAAATGACATCCTAGTCCCAGAAGAACAACATGAGGAAGCAAACTACACACGCGTCGATCATCATGAAGGGCTAATTTTCATACAAAAGAATAAGCATGTGGTGGAGTAGTTATGAGACGGGTGCATTGTCATCATGTTTACTAATTTTCATGTGTAATAATATTACATTAATGCTATTGTAAGGATGATATGACCCATCGTGCTTTGTACATATGATTGTGATGATCTTTGTAAGTAGCTTGTGAAGCATCCGAATTATGTATATAGGATTGTGATGATCTTTGTAAGTAGTTTGTGAAGCATCTGAATTATGTCGATGAAAAGTATATATCACGACGGTTCTATAACATAACGATGCAGGATGATGTTAATTATCACGAGCGGTTCTATTATATAACCGCTGCAGTGATAACTTAACATCACGAGCAGTTCTATTATATAACCGTCTGTGATAACTACATCACAATGTAGTCTCCTATATATATCTCCCGTGCGCAGACCTTATTCACAGCGCACCAAACCCTAACCCTCTATGACATTTTGTCTCATGGCGGCCTCCCCCTCGACGTCACGTGCCACTCTGCTGCCTCCCCCTCTCGGCGTCCTCCCCGGCATCGACCTCCCCCTCGGTGTCCTCCCCGGCATCGACCTCCCCCTCGGTGTCTCCCCCGCAGCGACGTGCTCCCTATCGTTGTCCTCCGCCTGTTGTAAGTTTTCTAGTACTGCACTTGTTTCTTAGGTCTTGCTAGCTGAAAGGGAGGTATTGCTCTGTGATGATTTAGGGTTTATATGAGTAGAACATTTATTCTGTGATCTGGGCCTTGAACTGGTAGACATACATGCTAGGAAGTTTGTTTACTGCTCATTGATATAATCAATCCTCAATTTGTTCAGTTGGTATATGCGTTTACATCAATATTAAGTTTTGGTGAGTCTTTGAAAGAACCGATAGATTGTTGATATTTATTCAGTGCGTGATTTGTTAAAAGCTGAACATAGCAAACACATTTAATTGCTACTAGTTAGAACTTAACTGGTGGTTCGGTTGGTGAATGCATTTGCTCGCTGATCTGAGGTTGTTTGCTTGTTCGGCTAGTAGAATAGATTATTGACTAATATCTTCTTGACTATATCGGCTAGTAGAACAGATTGCTGATCAATAACTTCCTGTCTGTGTTCGGCTGGTAGAATTGAATATTGATTCATAGTTGATCTTGGGTTCAGTTATAATTGCTTGGCTGCTTGTCTGAACTTGGTTGATTACAGTTCAGTTAAATAAGTTAGCTTTGATTGAATTATGCTCTGATCCATAAGTCGAAACAATGAACTTTCTTTAAATAAAACTTCATTGTGCATATTAAGGTGGTAAGGGTTCAAGGCCCGATTCATTGAATAAGTTGTTAATCCATTTGTGATTGAGGGGAAGATTCTAATCTTCATTTAAACTCAACAATCTGAGAGCAATCTTAAATAATTACCTCCATATTGTCATAGTAGTCATGATTCATTATATAAATGACATATTGTTGCCTTTTTGTGATATGTTGCCATATGTGTCATTTCGAATGATCATGAATCATATTGTTTTGCTCATATTGTTATATGGAATAATCAATAAAACCTTGCTATTATACTCGTGATCTCGATCCAAGTCCAAAATGCAATATATCGGCTTGGTAGGCAACAATACCAATTTGTCAGCTACGCTCACCATGTCTTGTGTGCTATGAAGTAGGATTGAAGCCTCATGTTAATATCTTATACCATCTGAAATATGTATTCTTCTGCTTGTCTGCTGTGTGAATGTCCTAGTTTTAGGTGAGGTCTTTGCTAAATTTTATTAAGTTCGCAACCTCCTAGTTCGCTTGTTTTGCTAAAATTCTCCAAAGTTTTATAATTATTTTGCTTGAGGTGTAACATTGAGTGCAATGGGGTCTTGGGGTGTTAATTTGAAGTATTGAATGGTTAGCTATTTCTTTTAAAAGGCTAATAACAAGCCATGGTATCCACAAACTTATTCACTCTAATTTGATTTTATTTGTTCTTCTCTTTTAGTTCGCTTTGAAACTATTTTAACTTACAAAGAAGATGTCATCCTCTAATCCATCGTCAAGGAAATGATGTGCCCACAAAAGGAAAATCGACCATGTTGCAAGAGGACCAAACAAAAGGCCAATGCAGGCCGATATACCATTATGGAGATCGATCTAAACGATGGGACCCTACAAAGCCAAAAAAAGGCGAAATGCATTTCGAGGTATGTCGCGGATAGTCGCATGAGAGCGGGTTCGATCACGCTTATCTTCCCGGAGGTTGTCGACTATTGAGACTCGCAATGCCTTGTTGGCGGAAATTCTTTCATCGTTCGACATTCGGAAGAATTCGCTCCCCTAGTGCGGACGGTATGCCTTTGCTAGCGGCGAGGAAAGGCATAGAAGACCTTCAAGCACCGCGCTTCAATGACTACGTCAAGAAGGATATGGTTCCATACTCTAAGTATGGGTTCATTGATGAGGACACGTGGCGGTGTTTTGTTGAGATGAAGGCGACATACTGAATTGTTCGTCAAAGTGAAGCAAACAAGGTCTTGCGGGCAAGGAACACTCAACCTCACAGACTAAACGCTGACCGCTCTCACGAGGGAAGAGAGCGCAATGGGGACAGGGAGGGCGAGGAGGTATCTCGCCATTTGCATCGATCACGAGATCAAAGTGCGAAGATCGGCTAAGAGCGAGGTCGCCACGTCCTCATAGCCGTCTCCTTTGTAAACCCAGCGGATGAGGAAGTGCCTAGCCTGTAATATATATCATCGAACTACCAATTTCGTAATTAGTCCATGGTGATGAGGACATAGCTACGTCGGATACACCCATGCATCAATGGTCAATGATCAACAAAATTCTCCTTGTGATCGGCAACATTTGACCCACATAAAAGGACCAATTAGCGAACACGCCGCACAATAGCTAAATTAACAGGTGAACTCGTTTCTCGGGTTGCATAATTATATTTTAGAGAATAGACCACTGTATAATAATGTGCTTGTGCTTAGGAATCATGGTTTAGAGCAGCAAGGACTCATCCCTCATCAATACAAGCTAGAGTACAAGTAATTTCCGAGAAAGAAGCTGGAACGTCCACCCAGGAGCAGTCTACCTTCAACTGGCCATAACTTTTGCATGCGGAGTCCGTTCAGGATGAGCGAGTACTTGATTGAAAGCTAATTTCATGCTCTTTCCAATGGATCTACCTGCATCATCAAATTCCACTCGTACTGGACACAGCAAGCAAAACAATCCAGCGGTTTCAGACTCTTCGGGTGCTGCACCATTATTGTTTGGATGAGTTCACATGTAATTATAGTGGTGTGAAACCAACTCCTAGCACTCTTCGGGAGCTGCGCCACCATTAGATGAGTTCATATGTACTTAGAGTGGTGTGAAACCAACTCCTAACAGCCATGTCCTTGGCTATATATAGGACAAACCCCCTATCTATCTACTCAGGTTTTGTTAAGTTTAGTTGCCCCTATGTGTGGAACTATTACCTTGTTCTCCTGACTCGACTAGAGCAGCAGTAAACAAATTCAGAACCTCAGTTCGTGTGTGTGCTTCATCCTTGTTCTTGTTGGTTCTTCGATTGCTTGCAAGAATAGACCTTCGTGGTCAGGTTATCCGAGCTTTTGGCACAGTTGATAACAACTAGGACTGTGGTTTAGCGATTGCAGGCGCTTATCCTTGTGTGGTTCGTAGCCGGATCGTCAAAGTCACCCTCCGTCTAATCGAAGTTATCCTCTCACCGGAAGATCGAGCACCCGTGTGCACATCAATGACTTCATAAATGAAATAACTTGTCGGGATCTTGCAGGTAGTGTTGAGTACACAATCGGGCGATGGCTCTTTTTGCAGACGAGGAGAAAATGCAACATCCATGGCCTTGGGAAACAAGGAACACCACAGTCGTACACGAGGCAAAGGGTTTTTGTCCATGGAAAACTGGATTCCTGCATTTACTCGGACAAATACCGAAATAAGAAGAGAACTAAAGCCGAGCGAGTCAAAGCTTATAAAGAATTTGGAGGAGAAGTTGAGAGGAGAGTTGAGAGAAGAGTTGAGGGAGAACCGAGAAAGAATTTTTGAAATGATAAGAAGCCTCGAGGAAAGGCTCAACAATCAAGAAAGAAATCTGCGAAGGCCCCAAAAGTATGTCATAAGTCATTACTTGCCCATAAGAGCAGCGGTGCATCCGCCCCTAACATAGATGAACATAGCGGGAATTATCATGTATGTGGTGTGATTTATACCGGGGATAGGTATCCCCAGGGGCCCAGGAGAAGCATAAGGGCCGCCACCGCGCCTGGGCCTCAAACGAGAAGCCCGCATAGAGGCCCACGACCTCCGACCAAGCCTACCCCAGAGAGCGGTCCGACCAGGCGCGACGGGACCGGTGCCCCACGAACCACGGCAACGACGACCCGGGGTTAGCCCGACCGATGAGTCGGACCGATCGCCAGCCTTGAACGAGCTCAGTTCGTCTTCACCAAGAAGCAGATGTCAAATCATCGAGGCTGGCCCTACCGTCGCCTAGGCGGCTTCGCGACGACTCGTCATTAATCGGCCGGACAGGGGCGCTCGCCCCTTCCCAAGTCAATCCTCGGCGGCACCCTCGGCGTCGGACTGACCAATACAGAGGGCAGGTCGCCGTTTCGGAGGGGGACCGAAACCGTCACCTGCGGCTTCACCAACAACGCAGGGCGTGCAACCACCCGTCGAAAGCAGGTCCAGCGACCGGACATCGAGACGAAGGGCCGGACTCCTAGGCGTAAGGAGCCCCACCCATTTTTCCTTTTGCACACTCCCTTGTAATCTCCATGTAACTTTGCCTCCCGAGGCTATATAAGGGGGCGTGGCCCTCAAGCAAAAAACGATCTAAGCGATCAAACATAGCACTCGAACCTTTCTCCTGCCGTTTTGGCAATCCTCGCCTTATAAAAGGCGCTTGAGCCCGAAGCTCACTTTCATGCCCGTAACACCTATGCGTACACACCCAAATCAATAACATCCGACCACCCCACGAATCGAGTAGGGACATTCAGCCCGAACGGTATAACTCTTGGACCTCTTGTCTTTTGGTCTAACCATTCAAGGAGCGGAGCGCCATAGCCCTCTAAACCTACAAATTTACTTACTCGTTCTCGAAACAAGCGGTTAGCGCGCCCAGTAGGGGCTCATGGCGCCATCAAGATCTCCGGATTCCCATTTGTCTCCTTGATGGCTTCCACTACCGAGCGGCGACGCTACGCGCTGGGAGCCGAATCTGTTCGGTTCTTCGATTGTTCGTCACCACGGCGGGAGAGCTCAAGCTCGATCCCGCCGCTCCTCGTGGCCAGGCCCCCACGGGGCGCCTGGACCTCGTCGCCCACGCCCTTGACCACCTTCGACTCGAGGACCTGCGTCGCTCTTGGCCGGCGCCCAAGACACCATCGCATTCGCGAGTGCGCGCTTATCGTCCGCAGCAAAGACGCTACCACCTTTCCCACGATCGCGTTTCGTGGCGATGGCCGGCTACGCGCCGACCTCATTCCACGAAATACTGGAGAGTTCTTTCGACACCGACTCCGGCTCTGACACGGAGCAAACATCGGCGGGACCGTACTCCCACGAATGCAACGTGGTCGGCGTAGCTAATCGGGCTCGGTCGCTACTTCCGTGCCAGAAGCCCGACCGGCGCCACGAGCACGGGAAGGCCGTCAGCCGCCAAGATGGGTCTCCTCGATCCACCATGACGAAGCTTCTCGGCGGAATTGGAGTTGCGCTGCGCCGCATTTGGTAAGGCGAGGGTCGATCGTCGGGCCAAGTTAACTCACGCCGCCGTCGGTGCCGGCGGCGCTTGTATGCGCCGCTGTCTACAAGAACAATCGGCGGAAGAACCGGTCGTCACCCCGTGTTTTCCCCTTCCTAGCCAAAACTTCGCCGCGGCTGCAATGTTGCTCCGCGGCGTCCCTGAGCCGAACGAGCCTGAGGCTAGGGCCACCTACCAGCACCTCCGGGAGCTGATAGAGCACGCCGCCGTGCAGTACGTGCCGGTCCCCGGCACTCATCAATCAAGGTCCCATTCGGGCCGCCAAAGCCAGGCTCGCCACGAGCCGGTGAAAGCCGCACCGCAGTTGGAGCGGCCCCAGGCCTCCTACACCCCGGTGCGACAGCGTCTCGGGCAACGCCACGACTATCGCGACACCCTCGACGCTCGCAAGAGGTCGGCCGGCGCTGGGGCCCGTTCGCAGGTCGCGGACAGCGGTCGGCGCCACGCATCAGTCCGAGCCCAAGGCCCGGACCAGATTCTCCGGGAAATCCGTCGCGGATTTCCCGCCCGTCCGGCGCTGTAATATAGCTAAATACACGGGGCCACGAACCCCGGTGTTTGATCGAAGATTACGGCTCGCTTGGTCGAACACGCGAACTACTAATGATCTCTTTATCATTCAAGACCTCCCCATTTACTCGGCGGACTCGGCCAGAGCTCGCTCGAGTACCTTTCGCCGGGACTATCGAGAATCGGGCGAATTGAAGAACGCCGGGGAATTTCAGGCACCTGGCGCCACAGGAACTCCTGACCTCAAAAGTCTGGCAGCGGCCAGAGAAACGCCCGGGACTACATCCGACGCTTTCTCCCAACAAGTCAATGAACTCCCGACATCACGACGCCGACGTCGCGGGGCTTTCATCTGACTTCGCGACAACGTGCGAGCCTTAGTCCACAAGCCGGGTTGCGTCAAACCCAGACCACCAGGAGCCGCCGACATTGCCACCAACCACGCCTCTGCGAGGAGGCCGTGAAACCATTTCGACAAAGGGAAGGCTAAGCGAGATCCGGCTCCGAAGCCGTCGCCTCTTCCGATCACTCCGACAAACGGAGGCGAAGGAAAGCAGGGCGCGAGGACCACGTGGTCGCAACCACCGACCGCCCTGCCCAGCAGCAGGCACGGCGGGCGCCCGACCACTACGAAAAATTGATGGAGAGCCCGTGTCCGCATCACGAGTACCCCGTCAAGCACAAATATCGGAACTGCGAAGTCCTAAGGCGCTTTCTCTCCGGAAACCCTCGCACCCGCACGGGTAAAGGAAAGAAGCACGACTGCCGTCAAGGTCGGGGAAGAAAAAAGGACGATGGGTTCCTTGAGTCTGCGGATGCCTCATGATCTTCGGAGGACCTGAGAGCTACGGCCCGACAAGCGGAGGCAAAGCTTGCCTACCGCGAGGTACACACAGTGACCCTGCGGTCCCAAAGTACCTCCGGTGGCCTGAGTCTCCGATCACCTTTGATCGGACGGACCACCCGACCACATCCGCAGACAGGGGAGGTACTCGTCGTCGATCCCATCGTGGGGTCGGCGCCACGAAGGTGCTCATGGGCTCAGGTGGCGTCTCAACATCATGTATCTTGTCAAACGCTGACGCCTGGAGTTCCAGCGCTCGACCTCTGCGGACGAGCAAGGCATCTTTCCACGGTGTCATCGAGGCAGCAGGCCTACCCCTTGGGCGTGTCGACTGCCTGTCACCTTTGGGGGCCCGAGAACTTCGCACCAAAAACCTCACTTTCGAGGTTGTGGGATTCAAGGGATCCTACCACGCAATCTCGGGAGGCCGTGTTACGCCAAGTTCATGGCGATCCCCAACTACACCTACCGGCTGAAGATTCCTGTACACGGGCATTATTACAGTGGCCTCGCCTTTTCAAATTGCCTTCAAGCTAATGAGCAAGCGATTCTGAAGTTAACCGGCGGTCATCGCGTCCCGCCGAGCTCAACTAACCTGAGGGAGGCCTCCGGGTCCGCCCCTCGCCCCATGAAGTCGGGTCTTGATTCTTCGAGTCGCGGAGGACACGAAGAGTCATGTCGCACACCCCGAGGACCCGGCCAAGACCATCTTGCGGTAGGGTCCGCCCTCCGCCAACAGGAAGCCTGCCGACTTCCTCCGGCGAACAGGGCGTCTTCGCTTGAAGACCTCCGACATGCCGGGCATCCCAAGGAGGTCGCCGAGCACACCCTCAATATCCGACCCGGCCATGAGGCGGCCTAACGCTATGCGCCATTTACGAAGAAAAGCGCAGACTCATAGGCGAAGAAGTAGCCAAACTTTTGGAGGCAGGGTTCATAAAAGAGGTGCGCCACCCCGAGTGGCTTGCCAACCCTGTCCTTGTAAAAAAGAAGTCCGGGCAATGGAGAATGTGTGTTGATTACACGGGCCTGAATAAGGTGTGTCCCAAGGACCATTTTCCTTTGCCCCGGATCGACCAGGTCGTTGATTCCACCGCCGGGTGTGAGTCGCTCTCCTTCCTGGATGCCTACTCTGGTTATCACCAGATCCCGATGAAAGAGTCCGACCAGCTCGCGACTTCTTTTATCACTCCCTTCGCTCGCTTTTGCTACGTGGCGATGCCCTTTGATCCGAAGAACGCGGTGCTACGTATCGGTGTGCATGTACACTGCTTCGGCGACCAGATCGGCCGCAACGCTGAGGTCACGTGGGCGACATAAATCGTCCAAGATCGAAAAGTCGGCGACCTTGTCCATGCGACCTCAAAGAAACCTTCGCGAACCTCCGATTTCGGTTCAAGATAAAACTTAACCCGAAAAATGCGTCTTGGGGTCCCCAAGGAAGCTTCTTGGCTTCATGATATCCGTAGCGCATCGGCCAACCCGTGAAGATCTCAGAATCATGAAGATGGGCCCGATCGCCGACCTAAAGGGCGCCCAAAAGGCGACAGTGTTGTCTCGCAGCTTTAAGCCGTTTTGCGTCTCGCTCTTGGCGAAGCGGATGTCGCTCTATAAACCGCCGTAAAATCCGACCACTTCGCTTGACGCAGAAGCTCAGAAGCCCTTGACCGACTAAAGGCCTTCTGACATCGCCCCGGTCTTGATCGCGCCCGCGCATATGAGCCCTCTGCTCCTCTACATTGCCGCCACGACCCAGTCGTGAGTGCGGCACCTACGCCGTCAGCGGTCGGAAGAAGGTCGCCCTTCAAGGTGCAAACATCGGTTTACTTCATCGATGAAGTACTCTCGAGTCCAAAGCTCGTTATCCGCAGGTGCGAAGCTACTCGCGCGTTCTAATCGCTAAGAGAAAAGCGATCCACTACTTCGGCCAACACCCCGCCTCTCGTCAAAACCTCTTCGCCACCGGGCGAGAATCATTCGCAACCGCGACGCTCGAAGGATAGCCAAATGGGCGTCGAGCTCAACGCCACGACATTTCGCTTGTCCCAAGGACGACGATCAAGTCCCAAGCCCTTGCGGACTTCGTTGCGAGTGGACCGAAGCCCAGCGCCCGATGCTTGAAGATCCCGTCTATCGACGATGTACTTCGACGGATCCTACACGAAGAATGGGGCCGCGGCCGGAATCGTTATCGCTTCCCGCCGCAACAAAGTCCAATATGCCGTCCGTCTCGCTTCTTGGACGCTCTTTAACAACGTCGCCGTCGTGAACGCCCTCATCAACGGCCTCCGGATCGCCGCCGACTTTCTTGTGTACCTCGGTGTTTGACGGCTCGATACGGTGACTCCAAACCGGTGGTCGACTGTGTCATGAAGGCCGCGGAACCCGAGATGCACATGGTGGCATCTTGCCGCTGGCGCGAAAACTTGAAGAGAAGTTCAAGGGGTTCGAGCTCCACGACATAGCCTACGACGTAATAACGGGAGGCCGACTACCTCGCCAACCTGCGCCAGTAAAGGGACCGGTTCGGACCGATCTTTGCCCACGACCTTCACCAACCGTCCATCCGACCGGACCCACGAAAAGCGAAGGCGTCGGGCCACCCGGCCGGGTCGACCACTAATCAGCCGGGTAGCGCGATCCGACTTAAGTCGGGGCGTGCTCCGGCCGAATCGGATTGAGGAAGCCCTACGCCGATCGCTCGACGAATGGGACCCTCCGTCTGCACCGGAGAGGCGGCGCCTCGCTTGGCAGCGAAGTCTTTTGTCTGGGTCGACGAAGACCTTTACAAGAAGAGTCCTCAGGGTCCTCCGTATGCATCTTGACCGACTAAGGAAGGAGTTCTTTGCGACATCCACGCGGGGTGTGTGGTCACCACGCTGCACCACGGTCCCTCGCGGGTAAGGCTTTCCGTCAAGGATTTTATTGGCGACGGCCGCTGCCGACGCCGAGCAAATTGTTCGCACTGCGAAGGTGCGCTTCTTTGCTCGACAAACACACCTACCAAAGACAAGCCTCCGGACAATCCCCATCACATGGCCGTCATGTCCGGGACTCGACACGCCGGACCTTTCAAAAGGCGCCCGGGGGCTTCACGCACCTCTTTGTCGCGGTGGACAAGTTCACCAAGTGGATAGAGGCGAAGCCGGTCGCCACTATTACGTCCGCGCAAGCGGCCAACTTCTTCCGCGACATCATCTACCGATTTGGGGTCCCGAACTCCATCATCACCGGCTAATGGCACGCGAGCTTTACGGGAAGGAATTTCTCAAATTCTGCGGCGACTTCAACATCCGCATGACGATCTGGCATCCGTGGCCCACCCGCAGACCAATGGCCAGGTCGAGAGGGCGAACGGCATGATCCTTCAGGGGCTCAAGCCACGAATCTTCGATCGCCTGAAGAGGTCCGCGGGACGATGGGCGGCTGAGCTGCCCTCCGTCCTTTGGAGTCTTCGCACCACACCAACCCGGTCGACCGGATTCACGCCGTTCTTCCTGGTGTTCGGCGCCGAAGCTGTCCTCCCCACCGACCTGGAATACGGCGCTCCAAGGCTGCGAACCTTCGACCAAGCACGGGGGCTCGACTCACAGCAGGACGCCGTCGACCAGATCGACGAGGCACGCGACATTGCTGTCCTCCGGTCGGCCAAATATCAGCAAACACTGAGGCGCTATCAGAGTCGCCAGATCCGCGGCCGAGCCTTCAATGTAGGCGACTTGGTCCTACGCCAAGTTCAGTCCAACGTTGGTAGGCACAAGCTCTCTCCTCTGTGGGAAGGCCCCTTCACTGTTGTGGAGGTGATCCGGCCCGGCACCTATCGACTAAGAGACGCCGATGGCAACATTGTTTCAAACGCTTGGAACATCGAAAAGCTCAGGCATTTCTTCCCTGAAACTAATTTTCTTGGCCGGGCGCTTCCTCGGCTGACGAGGCGAGAAGCAAAAAACCTCGCTTGGGAGCTTCTACCCACGTAACCTCGTTGCGTGGTGCCCAAGTCGACCCAAGGTCCTCCTCAAGGACCCACTTCGCTGACCACTGCGGCTTCACGCCTTGTGAAAACTCCGGTAGTTTTTTCTTGACTACGACTACTAAAGTAGTGGTCCGATACGGAGTGGCTCCCCACGCGTCATGACCCACTTGACGATTGGCAAAGGAGTTCCATGCGGTTAGTAATGACCAGCGATCGCACAGGAGTTCAACGAGAGAAACATTAAGCGAAGAAGCGAAGGATAGGATACGATTCACCAAAAGCACGGTGTCCATTACAAGAAAGGGAACATAAGCGGCATACAACTTGGCGCAGTCCCGGCAAAAAAAAAGCGCAAAAATCGCAAAAATGGGGCGAACGAGAAGGCCGGAGTAGCTCCTCGGCGCCGAGATGCTCTCTTTGCATGGCGAAGTTCGGGCGAAGCGCCGATCGGGCCCCTAAGGATCTGGTCCAAAGCGGCTGCGTCCTCATCGCCCGGAGCTCCGCTTCCGCCTCGTCCTCTCGTCGTCCGAGTCCTCCAGTGCAGCCGCTCGCCACCATTCCCGCGTCCCCGCACTCGCCCGTGCTCGAGCAGATCGCCTCGGATATCGGGCGATCGCCGCCTGGTCAAAAGATGCGATTGTGGCGCGAAGACGCCAAGATGTACTCGCTGTCAGGCGGCGACCCTCCGCCCCTCCCGAAGCGGAAGGCGCTCCGGAGAGCTGGGCAAGCCTCTCAACGCCTCGCCGCCCGAGTGAGCCCGGGAAGCGTCTTTGCGCCACGGTGGGCTGAATCGGTTCGTTCAGCTCCGCCCCCAGCGGCCTCAGGCTCCTGCCCATGCTCTCGTAAGCAGGGCAGAGCATGGAGAGGAGAACCCCGAGCGTGGAGTCGAACTCACAGACGTCTGGCTATCTCCGCCTCATGGCCTCGGCCACTGTTGAGCCACCGCCTCATCTTGGCGGCTGCACGCCCTTAGCTGTCACTGCGCCCCTAAGGCGGCGAAGACCCCACTGGGACACGGTTCGGCATGTGACCGCACAAGGCGTCCACCATGCTCGCCGCCTGATCCTCAAGAAGCCACTTCCCGCTACTGGGGTCTTTGGGGCTACCCGGGCGCTTGTCGGCGCCATTGGGCCGATCAGACTGCAAGAGGCAAATATCAAAGATGGACCTCAACAGCAACCCCAACATCTCACTAAAACCACTAGAAGGACATATACATGACGGGGCTCCAGATGAAGAACCTCGGCGGGGTGTCAGCGCCACCCTCGCGCCGCACAGGAGGAACCCCCCTCCGTCAGGGGTTTCTTGGAAGAGAACCACCGGTCCGCTTCCGCTACCACTTCCCGACCTCCTGCTGTCACGCCACCGCTCGCCATAATCCTCAAGGAGGCGCTTGGAAGATGAAGAAGGCATAACGCGTCTGGGCGGATGTGAGTTACGCTACCCGGCACCGTGTTTATAGGGGTGGTTTCACGCAGACCAAAACCGCCAGACGGCGCGCTCGCGAACTCCCCGACACGCCCACCATCCGATGCGCCCGGCGGCGACGCATTAAAATCCTCCACATTAAATGCGCCGGCGACAGGCGCAGAGGATGCCGCTTCGTGCTAAAGCAACGCGACCGCTTCGATCTTCGCAGCGAGCGATTATCACGGACAACTTCGAGTTCGCCCAGTGCAGTGAGCAGCTCGACTCTCAACCAAAAGAGATAAGTCTCGAATCTCGGTCTCCTTACGATTATCTCGAAGGACCAGGCAATGCGCGCACGACCACGGCACAGTCGCCGCGAATTACTCAGAACAGAGCAACGCGTCATTCACACTCATACGGGCGGTGGACCGGCCGACCACTCGGCTCCCGTGCGGAGTAATCCGTCAGACCCAAGCACTCGACCTCGCCCCGCGGCCACGGTTTCAGTAGCACTTTGCGGTAGGGGTTACACGCGGCGCTTGAGCCACAAGTCGATCGGAGCCGCTCCTCCCCGCGTGAAACGTGAATTTTGTTCTCTAACGTCGTTCATACTCATCTGGCGGGTGGGCGACCGACCACTTAGCTCCCGTGCGGATAATCCGTCCGGCCAAGCCCTCGACCTCGCCCGGTAGGTCTGGTTTCAGTAGCGCTTTGCGGTAAGGAGCTACCGCCTGGCGCGAGCCGCAAGTCGATCGGAACCACTCCTCCCCGCATGAAACGTGAATAGGCGCTGATCCGGGGTTCGTTAGCACTTCTTCCGTGCTTCCTTCGCGAAATCGAACACGACTACGCCCAAAGGATCCCACGGTTCCCTGGGCTATGGTCTCCAAGCGCCGAAAGAACGGCTCAAAGTCGCAAATGAAATGAACAACGAACCCCGGTTAAATCGACAAAAGCAAGCCGATTCCATACATGTCAAGGTTCTTTACATTTGGAAAAAATTATAATAATGTCTAACATTATTCATAGTCCCGTGGAGGGGCGCTTTGCGATATCCGATCAGCGATCATTGGGCATAGGGCTCGGCTTGGGCGCTGCGATGGACCTCCTCGTCGGTCGGTTCTGGCGATCAGCCGCTAACATTGTCGAGTTAATACCATTGTAGAAGGACATGGCGTTAACCAGTAGCGAAGTGGCCCCGAGCAAAGACTCGTCTTCACCGAGCTTCTCGGCGTGCTTCCAAGACACGAGCCAACTTCGGTTACAGCGAGACTTGTGCCCTTACGCCCCGGAAAGTAATCGGTTGCATAACGGCACCGACCGACCTTCCTGTGGTCGCCAACTCGTCTACCAGTTCGTCCCGGTCGCCCTTCATCTCTTTCCACGCCGGCCGAAAGCCACGCCTCATGCCGCGATCGCCGCGCCTCTGCGACTTCGCCAAGGTTCTTCTGCAATTCTGAAGATCGGGGCAAAGGTCAGAAGGGCACGCTCGATGACGCCGCCCTCCAAATCAGCTCGAATGACAACGTCTTCTGGTGACGATTGATCATGGCGATGAGCTTGGCGAGTCTCCTCCTCGAGTTTTTTTGCCGCTGCGTCTGCTGGCGACAACCTTGGCGTTGTTGGCCTCATTAGGAGGACTCCGATTCAGCTACCCGCTCATGGTGGATCGCCCCAACCAGCGCCCTCCTGCAAGACATCGGCCATCCCATTCATCGTCCGTGGAAGACTCCTATGCTAGCACCAGCTCCTGATGTGCATGCCTTCAGCTTCCCATGCAGAAATGAAGGATCGAGATGGCGAACAGAGGGGGGGTGAATGGTCGAAATAAATTTTCCCCAAAATACTCCAACTAAAACCGAGAAAAGATCGCGCAAGGAAATCGTGAAAAACCCATAAAAACCGAACGACTAGACAACTATGTGCATCCCTAGCTTACATGAATATTATCCATAAAATATGTGAGGATTTTTCAATCACAATCCTGGTTGTCAAGTGTCCAAAAGAAAGAGGAATCAATTCAAATACTTCTTTTCTAAAAGAGATCAAGCCAAAACACAAAAGTCTCTTTTAGAAAAGCAAAAGCAGATATTTCCAGAATCTGTCTTTAATTTGAACAGGAGGTTGGTGGGTTTCTGCTGCTCACAAAATTATGAGAAATTTTCTCCCTATGAGCAGATGAGTCATGAAGCTCTCCACCAAAATTCAGATCAAAAAGCCAAGTAGAAAAATCATCATAAATCTATGAACACAGACAGTCAGAAACTTCGGGCAGAAAATTTGGGGCTCGGTTTTCACTTCATAGCACCCAAACGGTGAAACCAGTGGACTCCAAACTTTTTCTACAGATGGGTATAGGAGTCCCGCACAATCTCCAACAAGAATCACTCAAGAAGGATTTTTCTATATTTTTCTAAAAATCAAAGACTAACTGCTGCGCGAAAAACAAGTTCTGGACAGAACTGGAACTTGAAAGAAGAGATGATCTCTACTCAATCAAAGAGTGCAAAAGAGATGTAAAACCATATGAACACACTCAAAACATCCAAGATCAGCATTTAGAAGGAGGAGGCAAATCCAAATTGCATGAATGTAGATTATGGAAAGTAAATGCGTAATGTAAATGCTGAATTTAAATTATGTAAAGTAAAGACATAATGTAAATGCAGAATTTAAATTCACAATGATGCAAAGAAATTTCTTTGTATTTCTGGTGGGAAGGTTTACAAAGCCTCACTTCATGTGGGCAAAGCTCAAAGGAGCAACTCAAACCTTCAAGGAGGAGGCCACCCTCCACCCCTATTTATACAACTCTTGGGCCACCTACCACCCTTGGATGAGTCCCTCAACCCTAGGACACTCATCTAAGGGCTAGGATTAACCCACTCACACAGCCATGCAAGGCTAACCCAAAACCCACACACATACGGGTTTTCTTGCACGTTTTCAAAGCATACTACCTAGACCCGCTAACCTATCAACTAGACCGCAATCCGACGGCCCTCATTGATCCACGCGACATCTAGCTAGCATCATCTCCTTTCCTTATCTTCTTGGCTTGCCCGACTCCGCCTCCGATCATCTTCCGCGATCTCCGACCGTCTGGACCTCCGACGCTCCTCGCCTAGTCCGGTCATCCTCCGCCTCACCATGACCTAGCACCGCATACTCGCAACCATCAAAGACAAGGAAAAACCTTTCACATAGCAATGCCCACAAATATTTTCAATGATTATCCCACAATCATTAATCAATCATAATTAAGCCCAATGGTCCGGTTATACTACCCCCTGGCGGTAGCACTAGAAAAAGCAACCAACACTCAAATTGCTTCAATTTGAAGATCCAATTCAAATCAAACTCAATTTCAATCAAACCAAGCTCAACACTTGTCAATTATTCATCACACACAAGGATAGACCTCCACATGGTCTTTCAATCTCCCCTTGATGAGTATATTGACAAACACATGAAAAGGCATAAGTTTGAGTTTGAAGGAGAAGAAGAAAGCAATTTGAATGCAAAGCCAAACTCGGTCGAGAGAGAAGGAAATAATATCATGACCAAGTTGGCTAGAAAGATTTTTAGAGCAATATAAAAGAAAGAGCAAGTTTTCCACAAAAGCTCTAAAATATCCAATAAAACTCACAATGAACACTTTCGAATATGCTTATGATCATAAAAATTTGCAATTGTCACAAAGATCATAAGAATCAAGGTGGATTAAATTTTTCCTTTGAAGATGCCTTTTCTACATTTTCTCCCCTTTTGGCAATATAGGCATCAATAAGTCAAATTTTTTTATCCCCTTTGAATATGTATGCATGAGATGCAACCTAAGGAGCTTTGAAGATTATCCAACTGATCATAATGACAAGATATGACACCAAGCTAATCAATTTAGAAAATGACTAAACTTGGATGTCTCCAAGAACAAATTCATTTTGCTCACAAGCTTTGTTTACAAGATTTTATTTTAACAAGATTGGAACAAGTGCAAAACTTAGCAAAAGTTTCAAAGCTAGAAGCAAACACCACTCATAGGATCAAATGGAAAACCTAGAGTTCAACCTACTCAACACTTTGGGAAATCTAGAAGTGCATACAAGGTCCTTGAGCTCATTTTCCATATAATCGACTTTTGCCTTAGTATTTGAAAAGACATAGCGGGGTGCAAATGTTTGACATAATTTGCATTCTTTACCCACATATGTTTTTGTTTATTTGCATTTTTCAAGAGTAATTGACTCATGCCATCTTGACCATCTCAAGAAGAACTCTTAAGAGGATGGTCTTGGTCATACACGATGCATTCCAAGTTCATCCCAAGTGCAATGGGAGGCAGTCTCGTGAATGCAAAGTGTTGAGATCAATTTTGCACAAAAGAGTCAATTTTTGTTTTCATTTTAGCACATATGAGCAATTGGAAGGACTCAAGTATGGATCAAGCTAGTTTCACCCAAGTTGCTATAGGGACTCTAGAGAACTCCAAAATTTCACAAATCATGGTAAATACCTCTAGAGACGAAACTTAGCAAGAAAAAGCAACATGTTTCATCAAGTTTTTCAGTTAAAACTTTCAATTTTCAAATTTTAACAAGCTTAGCATGATGGATGAACTTGGACAACCCGAAGCTAGTGATTTTCTTCAAAAGATGTAGCAAGGTGCATTACATGAAGATTGAGTCAATTGCATAATAGACAAAGCTCATAAAATGAAAAATCAAGTCTATATGCAATGCATGAGACAGATTCTTAAACTCCCCCTCAACATGTGATTCCATTTTAAGCACAAATCTGGTTCAAATTGAGTTATTAGCAAGATTAAGCTCAAGAAAGGTCAAAGAAACTCAATTAAAGCCGAAACACGAGAATGGAGGGAAGAAGTCAAGAAAGCTTGAATCGGGTGACTATAGAGTATAGAAAAGATAGCAGAGAACACTAGGCTCAAACTCGCTCTCATCTTCCCCAATGGTGACAAAGGAAAGCTAGCTCTCAAACTCCAGCCGAGGAGCAAACAGACCTGTCTGCCTGGGGGCCCAACACTGCTAGACCTACAAGACGTGAGTGAGCTCAGCCGAGAAGAAGAAGAGAATAGCATCCTAAAGCATAAGATGAGAGGTCCATGCCGAGGCATGCCAAGTCTAGGTGAAGTGAACTCGAGAACTCTAGAAAATAAAACCCATAGCACCTAGAACAAGACAAAAGAAGGAAAAAGCGGAAGAAAATATATACATATAATACATAAAGTACAAACCGGCTCCCCCTCACAATAAGCCGTAAGGACACACGACACCAAGCTCACTCCTCAAGGCAACAAACCTAGAGCTATCCAAAGGCTTGGTAAAGATATCGACCAACTGGTGGTCACTCTCCTGGCTGAAGCACTATGTCTCCTTTCTCCACATGGTCTCTAAGGAAGTGATATCTAATATCAATGTGCTTGGTAAAAGTCTTTGCCGGTTCTTGGCAATGCAAATAGCGAAGTGTTATCACGTAAAAGTGGAACACTCTCTATCTCTAACCCAAAGTCCTGCAAGGTCGATCTCATCGAGCACACAGCTCTGAGAATCGGCTGCAGACAACATACTCGGCCTCGGTGATTGATCATGCGACTCGGACCGCTTCTTAGATGACCAAGAAACAAGAGAAGTGCCAATGAATTGGCAAGTGCGAAGTGCTCTTCCTATCTATCCTCTGACCAGCAAAGTCGGCATCGGAAAAGGCTCTAAGGGATAGACAAGAGGAAGAAGAGTACCGAATACCATAATCAATGGTAGCTCGAAGGTACCTAAAGATGCGCTTCACCGCTGGCGATGAGAGACACGAGGAGAAGCACGAACGAGCGCACATACACACACAAAGTGTATGTCCGCCATGGCATGATAAGATACAAGAGGAGCCAATCATGCTCGGAACTCCTTTTGATCAGCGAAGCTCACCATCCTCATCGGGCTCGAGGACAGCGGTGGTGGCCATAGGAGTCATCACGGGCTTCCCATCGGACATATCAAACCGTTTTAGGAGGTCCCGAGTGTACTTACCTTGGTGTGGAAAGTACCCTCCAGTCTCCTTGATTTGGAAGCCAAGAAAGTAGCTCAACTCACCCATCATACTCATCTCAAATTCTGTGCTCATCACTTGGAAAAATGAGACACAAGAGGCTGAGATGAGCCACCAAAGATAATATCGTCCACATAAATCGACGAGAAGGAAATGAGAATCACGGTGTCGATGAATAGAGTTTTGTCTACTATACCCATTTTGAAACCATGGTGAGAAGATAGGACTTAAGCCTCTCATACCAAGCTCTAGGGGCTGCTTAAGTCCATACAAGGCTTTGGAAAGCTTGTAGACATGGTTGGGTATTTGGGGTTCTCAAATCTGGAGGTTGCTTGACATACACCTCTTCCTCAATGAAGCCATTGAGAATGCACTCTTGACATCCATTTGATAGAGCTTGAAGCCTGGGATGCGAGAAAATGCAAGCGAGGATTCTAATAGCCTCTAGTCTAGCTCTGAGGGCAAGGTCTCCTCAAAGTCAAGACCCTCAACTTTGAGTGAAGCCACTGTGCAACTAGCCTAGCCTTGTTGCAAGCGACAACCCCATCCTCACTCTGCTTGTTTTGAACACCCACTTGGTCCCAATGACATTATGACCGGATGGGGCTCTACAAGCTACCAAACTTTGTTCCTCTCAAAGTTTTCCAGTTCCTCATGCATAGCATTAATCCATGATTCATCGGATAATGCATGAGTAACATCCTTTGGCTCAAAAGAGGCAACAAAGGCAGAGTGAAGGCAGAAAGAAGATAAGCCTGATTTTGAGCGTGTCACCGCTCAAGCAGATCACCAATGATCTGCTTTCGGTGGATGAGAACGTTGAATGTGGTGAGGAGGACCGAAGCGAGTGGCCTCTACCTCTTGAGGAGAAGAGGTAGGAGCAGAGCCACTCATTTGAAGGAGAGTCTGAAGGCAAAGGTGATCTTCTGAGGTGAGAAATGGAAGCAGGAGGCACCTCGGTGAAGAGGAGACTGGATCAGGTGGAACACCATCATCTCCATCATCCTCATCCTCTACAAAGATGGTCTCGGAGGGATAAGAAGAGCCTGAAATATCAGGTCTAGCACATGGGCTAGCCTCATCAAAGGTCACGTCACAGGTCTCTATGATCCTATTCGCATCACAACTCCAGACCCTATAGCTACGAGAAGAAGTCGAGTAACCCAGAAAAATACCATCAGAAGAACGAGACTCAAACTTATCTAGGTTACGAGACTTCAAGATGAAACACTTGCAACCAAAAGCGAAAATGAGAAACACCGGCTTTCGCCCATACCTCAACTCATAAGAAGTGCGATGCAAATGTGCTCTCAAGAAAATGCGATTGGAAACATGACAAGCAGTAGCTATAGCCTCATCAAAACTTTCTAGGAGTACTGTACTCATCTAGCATCGTTCTGGCCATCTCAACTAGAGTCCTATTCTTCCTTTCCACTCGCCATTTTGTTGAGGGGCGTATGGAGAGGAGAAGCGATGCTCTAACCTGACTCCACACAGAAACTCTCAAAGTAGGAGTTCTTGAACTCGTGCCATTATCACTGCAAGCAGTATAGCTCGTAATGCACACAGGAGCTCAATAGACAACCTACTAACAAATCCCACGAAGTGAGAAAAAGTCTCATCCTTGAGGCCATGAAAAATACCCAAGAATACCTCGAAAAATCATCAACAATGACAAGGACATACCACTTCCCTCCTGCGATCAAGCACTCTAGCCGACCAACGGTGTCCATGTGTAAAAGCTGTCTGGTGCATCGATCATCACTACGGTGTTGGAGGATGAGAAGCGATAACCATCTTGCCATGTCGGCGGGGAGAGCAAACTAAGTCTTTGACCATCTTGAGTTTGGGCAAACCACGAATAAGATCGCGGTGCTAACTCGGTCAAATGATCAAAACCAATGTGACCAAGTCTCCTATGCGAAAGGAGATCACGGGACTCGAAGCAATCAAACACGAAGAGAGTCTCCGGAAAAGCAGAAAAATCAGCACGAAAGACTCTCCCAAATCTAGAAATCCATAAACTAACTCTCTGATGAATCGAGGATTCTACAAGCATTACTCTTGAAGCTTACCTCGAAAGAGTCATCGATAAAATTTGAGAAACGTAAGCGATTGTATTGCGGTTTACTTACTAAGGCAACATCTTTAAGAATAAAACTTTCATTAATGCAGATGGTACCTTTTGCAATGACCCTACTGAAGACGCATCCCCAAAGGTGATCAACTCATCACAGGGGCTCGGACTAGGAAGAGAACCAACGAGAATCTCCGGTCATATGGCGAGAACAACCGAGTCAACAATCCAAACATCTCCTTCCCCATCCGCGAACTGATCAAGTCGGAAGAAGACTCGATCTTGGGATAAAGTGAAGACTTGGGAACCCAATCTTGAATTACACGACGCCTCAAAGTACCGACCACAAAAGAAGAAGATCGACTCTAGTGTCTCTCTGACGCTCAACTCTAACAAGATCGGAAAAAGCGGTGTAGTGGAAGATCTAGGAGTCATCCTTTGGTTTGGCCCATTGTGTGTGCAAAGGCGGACCATCCCAATGAAATTGCCTAAATCTCCTACCCGAAAACACCTCACGCCGCGATATCTACCTCGATGGGAAAAAGAGGAATATCAAGAGGACGGCGAAAGATCGACCACGAGCAACTCGAACTAAAACTCGATGAGCAAAGATGAAAACCGAGTCTGGATCTTGCCCAAAAACAAAGCGACTCTCTAACTTTGTCTAGAAGCGGTCGTGCCTTAGGAGCACTCGAGTGCAGGGATGACCACGAATACCCTAAGTGCAGCAACACGCTCACGCTGGTGATCTTGGCGCGTCTAAAACAGAAATCTACTAGGTGACCATCCTTCTTACAGAAGGTGCATGTGTACTTTGCCTTGTTAGAGGCAGATGCAACAGGAGAAGCATCCTTCTGGTCAGAAGTCCCATGGACCACACCAGCAGACCTAAACACAAGTGGTGCTCACCGTGGGAGCAACCACAATCTCACCACTCTTGGAAGCACGCATAACCTGAAGGCGGATGCGCGTGCGTGCTCAAAGTAATCAAATCCTAGACCTTGATTGAATCTGCTAACCTTGGACCGGTCTAGAATGAGATTGAGCTTCTTCTTGCCTCCAACAAATTTCTCAAGAGTGCTCATGAGATACTCACACTCCCGGAAGAGAGAGGCACAAGAAGAGCAAGGGGAAGGAGTAGAAGAAGAGCCAGAAGAAGAGGATTGAACAACGCGTGCATATTGTTCCCTATACACAGCTGCCTCAAATTTGAGAGACTCACAGGGAAGCACAAGAAGCATTTCTAATTCTACCAACACAGGCCTTTATCTTCTTCCTAAGCTCTGCGTGGACCTTATCCACGTCATCCTTAACCCCAATACACGTAAAGCAATCATTATCGACTTAACTAGTAAGTCCTTAGCAAGTTCTTTACTTGGCATTCAAAGCTTCATTATCAATTTTTAGTTGCTTCACCCTCACATGAGTATTTGGGTCCTTAGAAGCATGCAATTCAAGTTCATCATTTCTAGCGAAAGCTTCCTAAGGTGACAACCCATGGCATCAATTTCAGCAAGTAGCTTAGGGCAATTTTCACAAGATGCGATTGTGTGAGTATGAAGAAAACTATCATCAATAGGAATAGGATCAATAGAACATGTACTAGCATCCTTGACCTAAGAGCCTCAAGATCGAAACCACACTATCATGCAGGGTCCTTAGGTTCTCCAACTCCTCAAGCAAAGCATCACAGAGAGTACAACTATCGAGTCTCGGGAGGAACATGATTTAAGTGAAGCTAACTCCGAGACAATCTATCTACCTCCTTCTCTAACTTCGAGAACACCTCGACCTAGCCTTAGCATGAAACTTGCCTAATTCTGAAGGCATCATTTAACTCGTCGTAGGTGGGTACCTCATCCGTGTCATTTGTCTGCTCTCAGTCGCTCACTTCAATGGCGCTGCCATGAAGCACATCTTAGGAAAGTCGTCGCGCCTTTCTTCTCTTGCGGATCATCCTCGCTTGCCGCTCCATGTCTCCGTGTCGGAGAGGTTGATGTCGTCGAGGCGGCGAGACAGTGGAAGAGCTTCTTGTTCTTGGAGAAGTGCGGTACTTCTTCTCGTCTTGCCGGTTCCTGAACCGGAGGCTTCTTGTTGCGGTTCTTGTCGGTGTAGTCGTTCTTGCCCAAACCACGACGTCGTTCTTGCCCTTCTCGGCTTAGGGCGTTCGCCTCGAATGTGGTTGGGGCCACCACACTCAAGCGGTGATCATGCCACCTCTCTTCCTCTCTCTCACTCTCTTGTAAATATTGGAAAATTTTGAGCGACAAGAGCAAGCTCATTTTAAAATTGTTCGAAATTTCATCGCTTACATCGCAAAGAGCGGAGAGAAAAACCGAAAGCAAAGTCAAGAAAATCCGAAGAGGACCCAATGGGATCGGTGACCAAAGCCATCGGCAGATTTCGTCTTCAGAGAGCGACATCAATCTCATGAGTCTTGAGGCGGGAATAAAGCCCGTCAAGAGTCGAGTCGATAAATCGATGGTGTCCTTGATGGTGGTCACCTTCATCTCCCAAACCCGAAGGTCGAGTCGCGGTCAAGAAATGCGAGCATTGTCCGAGTCGGTATATACAACCGATTGCTCGGAGGTCGCTCAAAATCTTAGTAAACCGACCAAAGCACTCATCGAGACTCTCACCGGTAGCGTTGTTCAAATTTGTTGTACTCGGCGCAGGCTAATCTGCCTCACGGTCTTGATTTGAGTAGTGCCCTCATGGTAAGCATCGAGGGTTACCCAAATCTCGTGGGCGGGCGAAGGTGAAAATCCGATCATACTCACTTCTTGGTGAGTCCTGTATGAGAATGTTCCTCGCCTTAGCATTTGCCTCAACGTCGACCATATTGCGGTGTGGCGTTCTCATCGGCAGAACCTCATATGGGAGCTTCACCTTCGCCATATCGAGGAAGCCACAGGCGATGATGTATGACTCCATCAAGGATTTCAAAAAGGAAAATCAACACCGAAAAAAATTGGAGGCTTGGTGGAATATTTGTCCGTCGCCATGGCTCTTGAGACCGGTCAAGATCTATGGAAGAGCAAAACCGCTCGATACCAATTGAAGGATCGAGATGGCGAACAGAGGGGGGTGAATGGTGCAAATAAATTTTCCCCAAAATACTCCAACTAAAACCGAAAAAAGATCGCGCAAGAAAATCGTGAAAAACCATAAAAACCGAACGACTAGACAACTATGTGCATCCCTAGCTTACATGAATATTATCCATAAAATATGTGAGGATTTTTCAATCACAATCCTGGTTGTCAAGTGTCCAAAAGAAAGAGGAATCAATTCAAATACTTCTTTTCTAAAAGAGATCAAGCCAAAACACAAAAGTCTCTTTTAGAAAAGCAAAAGCAGATATTTCCAGAATCTGTCTTTAATTTGAACAGGAGGTTGGTGGGTTTCTGCTGCTCACAAAATTATGAGAAATTTTCTCCCTATGAGCAGATGAGTCGTGAAGCTCTCCACCAAAATTCAGATCAAAAAGCCAAGTAGAAAAATCATCATAAATCTATGAACACAGACAGTCAGAAACTTCGGGCAGAAAATTTGGGGCTCGGTTTTCACTTCATAGCACCCAAACGGTGAAACCAGTGGACTCCAAACTTTTTCTACAGATGGGTATAGGAGTCCTGCACAATCTCCAATAAGAATCACTCAAGAAGGATTTTTCTAGATTTTTCTAAAAATCAAAGACTAACTGCTGCGCGAAAAACAAGTTCTGGACAGAACTGGAACTTGAAAGAAGAGATGATCTCTACTCAATCAAAGAGTGCAAAAGAGATGTAAAACCATATGAACACACTCAAAACATCCAAGATCAGCATTTAGAAGGAGGAGGCAAATCCAAATTGCATGAATGTAGATTGCGGAAAGTAAATGCGTAATGTAAATGCTGAATTTAAATTATGTAAAAGTAAAGACATAATGTAAATGCAGAATTTAAATTCACAATGATGCAAAGAAATTTCTTTGTATTTCTGGTGGGAAGGTTTACAAAGCCTCACTTCATGTGGGCAAAGCTCAAAGGAGCAACTCAAACCTTCAAGGGAGGAGGCCACCCTCCACCCCTATTTATACAACTCTTGGGCCACCTACCACCCTTGGATGAGTCCCTCAACCCTAGGACACTCATCTAAGGGCTAGGATTAACCCACTCACACAGCCATGCAAGGCTAACCCAAAACCCACACACATACTGGGTTTTTGCACGATTTTCAAAGCATACTACCTAGACCCGCTAACCTATCAACTAGACCGCGATCAACGGCCCTCATTGATCCACGCGCATCTAGCTAGCATCATCTCCTTTCCTTATCTTCTTGGCTTGCCGGACTCGTCTCGATCATCTTCGGCGATCTCCCGACCGCTCTGGACCTCCGCGCTCTCGCCTAGTCCGGTCATCCTCGCCTCACCATGACCTAGCACCGTAAGCCTGCAACCATCAAAGACAAGGAAAAACCTTTCACATAGCAATGCCCACAAATATTTTCAATGATTATCCCACAATCATTAATCAATCATAATTAAGCCCAATGGTCCGGTTATCGCCTGGGGCCGGTAGCACTAGGAAAACAACCAACACTCAAATTGCTTCAATTTGAAGATCCAATTCAAATCAAACTCAATTTGAATCAAACCAAGCTCAACACTTGTCAATTATTCATCACACACAAGGATAGACCTCCACATGGTCTTTCAAGCTCGAGCCAGTTAGGTTGCGGTCCTCCTCATTGGCCGAATCCTCCCGGCCCAGGTACTTACAGCGGAGGAACCGGATTTACCCTCCGGCGCTCCCTTGAGCAGATTGCGACCAGCCTGTACCACCGACGTCAATGTGAGTTCAGCAGAATTTGAAAAGGCGGGGAAATTTCGAACACAACTTACCACACCGGCCGGGTCGACTCCTCCGGTGACGGCGTCCAGCACTCTGCCGGAGGACTCGAGGAGCTGACCCAGGCTCGCCCGAATCTTCTCCATCTCAGTCTTCACTCGCAGGGAGCCCTCCTGCAGGGATTCCCACTCTCCAAGCTCCGCGCCGTCATCCAGCGTGAATGATGCCTCGTCAGGTGGGCCGTTGCCCGGCCACACTAAGATGGACGGTGGCGACTGGAGGGGTTCCCTCGTGGTCGTCCCAAAGGCTCGCACCGCACGCAGCGAGGCCTCCGGCGCCACCGGCGGCGAATCGGCGACCACCACCACCACCTGCGACTCCTCTCCTGGTCGCTCCCTCGGCGACGGTAGCGGCAAGGCTTCTAGCGCCAGGACCGGTGGCGCAAGGCCTGCTCCGCCACATCGGCCCCCAATCCTGACGGTGAGCCAGCGCTTGGCCGCCCGGGGCCGTGGCGCGTCAGACTCCACAGTCGCTTCGGCGCGACCGCAGGCGCAACTGCTGCTATGTCGGCCGCAACGGGCACGATCAACACCGCCGTCTCCGCCATTTGCTCCGGCCCGGATGGCCTATCCCCAACCTTTGCCGGAGGGAGCGGCAGCGTCGATCCCGACGGCAATTTCGCCACCTCCGTCAGACTCTCCCCCGCAAAATCCCTAAGAGCACGAGCCAATCAGAAGCAACTCAAGCGAAATCGGCACGTAACGCAATGGGAGCAAAACTAACCGTGTCGGCGGGTCTTTGAAACAACCAGCGCTCTCTTCGTTGGTCTCCTCGCTGAAGGGCTGCCCCTCCTCATACAGGGGCACCTCATGGGGCGTTCCGCCGGGGTACCTCGGCGACGACCTCCGCATCGGCGCCCTCCAGCAGGTCGTCGCTCGATGACAGCCCGAAGTCATACTCCCCGTATGGATCGTCGGGATCTCTCCCATCACCGAAGGCGATCCGCACTAATCGAGAGAGGAGGGTCGACTCGAGACACCTCCTCACTTGTGGCCGACGCCACCAGCGTTCCTTCCTCTTCTCCTTCCTCTTTTCCTCCCTACGCTCTTTTCGAGCGGACTCCTGCAGCTCGACCTTTTTGCAGGCCTCCGCCCTCATCTCCTTCTCCCCCGGTAGCCATGCCCGGGAGGACGCTCCGAGTAGGCCCTGAAAGGAGCGAGAACTCTATTCGGAACGAGCCACGAGGAATTAGGACAAAGGACGCAGGGGAAAGTAAGGGGGCCGCCCAATTACCAAATTTGGGGCATTTTCCACCGAGAAGGGCTCGGGAGCGCCGCCTGCCGCCACTGTGGCCCTCACGACCAGGACGGCGCTCACCCGAGCCTCAACCTCCGACGAGGGGAGCTCTGAACGCTCCATCCTCATGGGGTCAGACGCTCCCTCGTATTCAAACATCGGGTGAGGCCTATCCATGAGGGGTTGCACACGCCTCGCCATAAATGTGCGGACGACAGCGTCACCCATCAGGCCTCGTCTCTTCAAAGCCGCGAGCTGCTCGAGGATCACTTCCATCTTCCTCTTCTCCTTCGCATCCGCCGGCCGGTTCCATTCGGGCATCGCCTCGGGCCGCCTCCCAGTGAAGACCGGGGCGCTGTCCCCTGCATTCCGGATATAGAACCATTCAGCGTGCCATCCTCGGTTCGACGAGGGCAGCTTCATGTCGATATACTCCGACGCCCGGTTAGACCGAAGCTGGATGGCGGCGCCGCCCATCAGCGCCAACAGTGCGCCCGCCGCCGACTTCCCCTTCAGCGGCCGCGTATGGAAGAAGTACCTCCAGAGGGCCCAATGGGGCTCGATCCCCAGAAAGGCCTCGCACAGCGTAATGAAGACCGCGATGTGCAGTACACCGTGGGGGTTCAAATGGTGCGCCTCCACCTTGTAAAAGTGAAGAAGCCCGCGTACGAATGAGTGGAGAGGGAGGCCGAACCCGCGCTCGAAGAAGGACGCGCGCTCTGACGATCTCGCCGTCACGGACTCCGGCCGCAGCTCCGTCGGCACTCTCCACCGGGATACGTCGCGCGGGGGAAGAAATCGCTTCTTCGCCAGGCCAAGCACACGAGCATCGAGAACGGAGCACTCCGGCCACATCGCCTCCGAAAGGGCAGGACCGACGAGCGAGGAAGGAGGCTAAGGCGAGGAATCCCTCTCCTAGGTTTCTTGGTTCCCTTCACGGTCGCCTTCGTCTTTCTTTCTTTCTTTTCGCGGAAAGCCTTGAGGACAACACGGAATCGACGAGCCCCCCTTCTCTGTTTATAAGGGCGCAATGCCCATCACCCGACGAGCGTCGGTAGAACAGAATGAGTATCGCGAAGAGAAGCGGCGTGCGTTTCCCTCCCCGACCGTCACGACGGTTCAACGGTACGACGCCTCGATTATTGGTCGCCCTTCCGTTAATTCCTGACAGGACAACAGCCAGGCGAGAAGGCCACGCATCGGGCAGAGTGGCGCACGGCTCCTCGAGCCTCGTTCCTGAATCCGAAAGGGCGCCTGGCAACAGAAAAGAGGCACGCCAAGGCCACTATGGTCCCGGAAGCCGCGAAAAGGCTCACCGACTTATGTCCGGGGCTCGACTGAGCGTTGTGGGCTCCGAGCACCCAACCATCAAGTGGGTGCACGCGTCACCCCGAACGAAAAATCGAGCGAGGGACGAAAATAGGGTGAGCTCCCAGTGGGCCTCTAGTTGGGCCGGCGAACGGCCCAATCACCTTTAATCGTGTTCGAGACCATACTTCACGCTCTCCCGCGGAACCCGTCGACGGGTGGCAGCCAGCTGCGTTCCGGGTCGGCGGACGACCCGGAATCCGATACGGGATCGAGTAAAGAAAGGTTCTCATGGGTCGCCCCCAGGGGGTCGGACGCCCGCGACGGGATAACGTCCGCTCGGAAACGGCTCTCCTTTCGGGAAGCCGCCAGGGCCCACTCGGACAAACCCGCTATCAGCTCGCACGAGCACGGCGTTCAAGCCAACGCATGGCAAACGCGCGCTAGCTCACCCCCTCCAGGTCCCACACCTGCGGATGGGGCGTATTCGTGGGAAAAGCCGCCACCCCGCTCGGCGCGTGCGGGCGCCTTTATTTATTTTTGGCGCAATGCCGACCTTACAGGTACATCGGGGTCACGACGCAGAATGGGCGCCTCCACACACGAGGTAAACCCCCGACCGGCTCTCCGACCCGCTCGGGGGCTCCATCCACCGGATCTTCGCGCGCATCGCAAGCGTTAGCGACCAACCCGAACCGAGGAGGCCGCCTCCGTTCAGCAAGCGCACTTGCGGTGTTTGGGCGACTTCGATCGAGAGCTCGAGTACACCGGCCGAGTTGCCTCCAAGACGAGGTAAACCCCGACCGCTCTCCGACCGCTTCGAGGGCTCGGGGCTCCATCCACCGGATCGCTTCGCCCTTACCGGCGAAACCGACCACCGATCGGCGGGCACCGAAATTGCGTAAACCGTTCGATCGGTCCTAAGGCATAGAGGTCCGCCGTATCGGAGCGACATGTCGACCAGCACCCGTCGAACAGGGTAAACCCCGACCGCTCTCCGATCCGCTCGGGGGCTCGGGGTTATTGGCGAATACCGGGGATAGGTATCCCGAGGCCCAGGAAAGCATATGGGTCGCCACCGCTACCGGGCCTCAAGCGAAGCCCGCATAGAGGCCCGACCTCCGACCAAGCCTACCCGAGCGGTCCGACCCGCGCGACGGGACCAGCACCCACGAACCACGGCAGCGGCGACCGGGGTTAGCCCGGCCGATGAGTCGGACCGATCGCCCGACCTTGAGCGAGCTCGATTCGTCTTCACCAAGCGGATGTCAAATCGCCGAGGCAGAGGCCCCTCTTGATCGCCTAGATGGCCGACGCGCGACTTCGTCTGTCGAGCGGGGCGGGGCGCTCGCCCTTCCCAAGTCGATCCCGAAGGTTGAAACCCTCGGCGTCGGCCTGACCTGGCCAGAGGGCGAGTCGCCCGCTTCCGGAGGGACGGACCGAGCCGTCACCCTGCGGCTTCACCAACCCAACGCAGGACGTGCAACCACCCGTCAGAAGGCCAATCCAGCGACCGGACATCGAGACGAAGGACCGGACTCCTAGGCGTAAGGAGCCCCACCCATTTTTTCCTTTTGCGCACTCCCTTGTAATCTCCATGTAACCTGCCTCCCCAGGCTATATAAGGGGAGGTGTGGCCCTTCGAAGCAAAAAACGATCTAACCGATCAAACATAGCACTCCCGAACCTTTCTCCTGCCGTCTTCGGCAATCCCCGCATACAAGGCGCTTCGAGCCCGAGCTCAGCCCATGCCTGTAACACGACGGACACACCCAAATCAATAACATCCGACCACCCCACGAACTGGAGTAGGGACATTCAGCCCGAACCAGTATAACTCTTGGACCTCTTGTCTTTTGGTCTAACCATTCAAGGAGCGGGAGCGCGTAGCCCCTCTAAACCTACAAATTTACTTACCGGTTCTCGAAACACCGACAGTGACATTAAGGCGGCCACACGGTGCAATCTCCAAGTGAGAATTAACAATGGCACCGTTCTTCTTCACGGCTGCTTGGGGCATCGCGTATCCATCCACTAAGGGGACCATGGTGCAGTACCATGATAGCGCCGGTTTCACCAAGGTCAATGTGGGCGGGGTATTTGATAGTTTCAAGATTGTCGATCTCTGAAGCCGTAAGCGCGAGATCGTGAAACTAGGGATGCCATTGGCACATTCATCCAATGGCCTAGCAGCAACATCTCCCTGGTTGTCCCTTCTGTCATGCAACAACCGCAACGATCTGATTCGTCTATTGTATCTAATCAGTTGGCTACCAAATCAGCAGTCGTAGCCCAGACTCCACTTGATGTACATAATGTTGACTTCTTTCCTTCCCATTCCTCTCCTGTGAAGGCTTCATACAATACAAAGAAAGGCAAGGACAAACGGAAGAAAGAAAGGCAAGAACAAATCGACTATCCGTCTGCTGAGTTGGCTAAACAATACAAGCTAGGAGAGCCGTTATTAACGAAAGGCAGCCTAAATTCACTTAGTATATCTTGCCAACAATTGCATTTTTGGTACACCCAACAAGCCGGAAAGCCAGAGCATGAACGTACAACAAGTATCATGGTTAAGTTCCAGTATAAACATCTATTCAATGAGTCAGCGGGGGGCTTCTTCTCGGTCGATTTTCTGGACTTGTTCTATCTTTACAACCTCGACGCCGCACTCATGAGATGCTGGACATTGTAATTGTGTGCTATCAAAGTCTAATTCATCTAATAGTGATAAATGTTCTCCAATATATATATAATTCGCCTTTGTATATATAGATACATGGTACTTGAAGCGACACGGAAGAAACAATCGTTGGGTTTCCTCAACCCACATATAGTCTCAAAGAAAACAATGAATGAAGATATAAACATGGTCAAGAAATACGTGACACAGGCATTGCTAGCACAAAAAGATAAAGAATTCATACTTCTACCCCATAACCCTGGGTAAGTGCTACACCACATGCTATACTTTGGTTTGTACTGTGCACACAACTCTGTTTCGTTCATTGTCCATTGTGATATACCTGTGTAGGTTTCACTGGGTTCTAATTGTAATTAAACCAGCCAGAAACCACGACTTGGTACCTATCGCAAAATTACTCAGTAGGTAATCACGTTTCCTCCGTACATAATGTACATGGTCGTGTAAGTTGTTCCAGGTTTATATTGCTATTGGAATGGCTTAGGCTAACCTTTTGCAATCTCGTAGAGCGTTCAAAGTGTTCAAGGATCGGACTAAACTACAGCATGATTTTAACTTTTCGGTATCCGCTATACACAATAATCCTATATCAAACCTCGTAATAGTGACTCTAGAACTAACCTATTTTTTATTTGCAGTGCCACCAGCAAGGTCAGGGAAATAACCTATGTGGATTTTATGTTTGCCACAACATGCAAACCATCGTCAATACAAAAAATAGCGATGCAGTTTGCAAAATGTTGGTCGAGACCCATTTGAGCAACATTAGAGAGAGACTTTGTTTCTTCACGCTCACAAGTAATAAATAAAAAACACGTTCCATGCGGTGATAACCACGGGTTGTACAATTGTCAAATGGTATTCATTAGGAAAATATGTCAAAAACTTGCGGTTATTCTTGTTTGTACGATTCATTGTATTGTCACATGATATTATCCTTAATACATATTTGCTCATCTTGAATGCAACAACTTAACAATGTCTTGCTTGTTGGAACTAGATGTTTTTCCTACACCCTCAGCAGAACCTCCATTATTTATGGTTTGTTGTTCGAAATTTTCATCTACTTAGGTATTTCTGCAACGATATTTATAAGACACAGCCAGTTATAGATGTTGTAATTGAATATCTACACTTTCTATATGCATTGAGGCAACAGTTTGTCTAATTAGGATAGACTTAAAATATAAATATTTGTAGCGCTTTTTCTCCCTTTTTATGATAAAGTTGATGGAACTCGACTAATAAATCAACCAAGACCCGCACGTAGCATGGCGAGGTGACGGCAACCACTGTTTGCTTGATCGAATCTGACACACTAGAGTGTGTGATTTGTTTCATGCCATTCGAAGTGGCATTGCGCAGCGTCACCGTCGTGCCACGGTGCAGAGTACCAGGACGACATGCTCTTACGTAGCGTCACCGTCGTGCCACGGTGGGAGAACATGGTACTTTGAAAAAAATTGTAGATGTACTTCATATGTTACTCATATACTTAGGTATTTCTGCAACGATATTTATAAGGCATAGCCAGTTATAGATGTTGTAATTGAATATCTACACTTCCTATATGCATTGAGGCAACAGTTTGTCTGATCAGGATAGACTTAAAATATAAACTCATATGAAGTACATCTACAATTTTTTTTCAAAGTACCATGTTCTCCCACTGCGGCACGACGGCCACGCCACAGAAGAGCATGTCGTCTGCATTGCGACCGCGGGCACGACGGTGACCCAAGGCCACTTCAATGGCATGAAACAAATCACACACTCCAAAGGTGTCGTTTGATCAAGGTACGTGGTTGCCGCCACCGCCATGTCAAGGCGGTCTTGGTTGATATATTAGTCGAGTTCCATCAACATTATCATAAGAAGGAGAAAAGCGCTACAAATGTTTATATTTTAAGTCTATCCCGATCGACAAACTGCTGCCTTATATTGAGATATTCAATTACAACATCTATAATTAGTTGTGCCTTATAAATATCAAGTAGAAATATTGATGAAAATTTCAACAACACCATAAATAATGGATGTTCTCGGGGTGTGGAAAAGTAATCACGCACGGTTCTTATTTGAAACCGCTCGTGATAGTTCGTGATCCTGCAGCGGTTATGATTTGAAACCGTGCATGATATTTAATATCACAGACGGTTTAAAATGAGAACCGCGTGATATTAACTCTCACAGAGCGGTTTATTAATAAAACCGTGCGTGATATATATTTTCGCACGGGTGGAAAACCGTCTCGATGATCTCCTTCATCACAGACTTATTGTTACTGACGGTTCACAAAACCGTATCTGATGACGTTTACGAACCGTCTGTGATGATGATTCCTATAGTAGTGAAAGTACTCAAACTTACTTATTATATTGTTTTAGGTGGATAAAACAACGACACTCTGAAGAATACCTTTTGTCACAGGTTGCGGGAATTTCAAATCAAGCAATCTTTCTAGAGATTTATGACTTGTCAGTTGCCTGAGGGTTACATGGGCATACTATAAGACTTTGCTTCTTCTGCTATATACTTTGAATTGTAAAATATAATGTATACATAGCTTCCGCTTTAATAATTTGATATATGGTTGTGATTCTAATTGTTGTAAATGTGTGTACTAGCCGCTAATTATGGGACTAGTACTGTATGCATATAACATTCTCATTTTTACATTTTATGCAAAAATAAGGGTCATTACATGCAAAAATAATATCAACGGATATGACAACACATTCCAATCTACTTTACCACCTAGAATATAGAACATGCAAATACTTATGCACGGCATGTGTGGGCCAAGCGACTATTTTCCCAACAGAAAACCGCATGGGGCTAAATCTACAAACAAAAAATTTTATATTTATTTGATTTCTCATTTATTTCAAAAAATTCACATCTACTTCTCTATTGCCAATTATTTCTATAATTTTTCATTAAAAATATTATTTGAGAAAAGAAAAGAAACAAAAGATGCACTCAGCGGTCGTTGCAAAATTTCTTGTGCATGAGAAAAAAATAAAAAAATTCAAGTGGTGCACGTCCGCTGAAAATTTCCAGTGCACGGTAAAAATAAACAACCAATTCAAGCCGTGCTTATCTGCTGAAAATTTCCAGCGTGCGAGAAAAAAATAAAAAATTCAAGCGAACAAGCTTTCGCTGAAAAATAATGAAAAAAACCAGTGCTCGCCGGGCGCTAAATTTAGGGCATGTACAACACTAATTAATGAGTTGTCTATAAGTTGCCACGTAATCTTTATCATCATATGTGGCATAGAATTAATGAGGAGAGAGGCACTTGTCGTCTCTTGAAAGGACGGCGATGGCCGTACTCGATGCAAAAGCAGCGGCAAATGCCCGTTGTAGGAAAGAAGCCGTCTATATACTCATGTTTGATCACGGTGATTTATGGACCCATGCATAAATTAATTAGTTTATAGACTGCCTAACAGACAAGCTATTGTAGAAATTGTCTGTTTTGTTGTCTTTATATGACATGATATACACTTACAGACAGCAGCTGTCTAGACTGTTGTACATGCCCTTAAACCACACAAGGTATGATCCACAAATTTGTCGCCACGTGCGCCATTTTTGGGAAAAATATGGCCAGGAGGCCGAGCCATTTATGCGGATGGCCACCGCTGGAAATGGCCAAAATAAAAAAAATCAAGACGTACCTCACCGCTGAAAATGAATGAAAAAAAATAAACAGTAGAATCCATAATATAAAAAAATATCCAGCAGTTTGGTACCAATGAAAATCAATGAAAGAATTAAACAGTGGAATATGGCTGCTGTAAAAAAATTCACCGTGCGCTGGAAAACAAAAATCCAACAGACTGGAACCGTTGAAAATAAATGAAAAAAATTTCAGTGGAAGCCGGCTGCTGGATTTGTCTGCAAGGCGTCAATTCCATAATTTTGTCGTGACAACAACCATTTTCGCAAAAAAAAAAAAATACTGGTGACCTAGTATATTAAAAAAATTCAGAAACTCCACCTTGGTACAGTGGTACTTTGCCTCCATTCATCTACAGATAACTAAGGGCCTGTTTGGTAGAGCTCCAGATTCCAGCTTCACCTGAGATCTGAAACTTATAGGCTAAAATAAAGTGAATTAGTTTATATATTTAGTCTAAAATGTAAATAAGATGATCTATCTAAACACTCTTAATGTACACACAGTTTTAGCTTCATGAATCTGGTGAAACTAAAATTTTCAGTTTCACCAGATTCTCAGAATCTGAAGAAGCTGAATCCGTGCCAAACAGGCCTAATAGCCAACCATTCAGTTCCACCACACCACACAACCATGTCGATGTGTCGGCTCTTGTTAGGGCATCTCTAATAGTGCCACTTCAGCTAGCTATAAACGTACCATCTCAGCATTTTGCTTAGGTGGAAGAGAAAAAAATGAGGAGAGAGATATAGACCGGCTACTAATGTATAGTCAGGCTATAACTGATTCCAAGGTACTTATTATCTATTACATATGGGCCAATATTTAATTTTATAGACAATGCTATAGCTAATCTATTGGAGAGGTTGTCTGTATACTATCTATAGATGATATGGATATTTCTTATAGCTAGTACCATTGGAGATGCCGTTAAGTGTGGCAATTCTGCCGTGTCAGCAAATGGAAATGGGTAGTCCCGTGAGATTAGCGAGTGGGCTTAGAATAGTAGGCCCGTTGCAATTTTAAAAAGTATAGTTTTGTGTGAAACTTCATTCAAAATGAAAGTTGATTAAAAGTATGGTATTATGATAGTTTTACTAAGGTAGTGTGTTTTTGTGAAATTTACTCCCATATTTGCCATAGAGAACTTCGAGATACTCATCTGTGATTGATAGCTGAAATGGATGGCGATCTTGATGTCTAGATTCTTAAAAACTAGTGCCAAAGATCTATTTGAAATGCCTGGATTTAGTACGAATAATAATAAATCTTCTAGAGTTTATATGAAAATTAGTAAACTTTAAGAAATCTTTGGTTTTATAGATTATGCCACGTAACCCTAGGTTTATGGACATCTAGTTTCAGAAAACCGCACACTAACTAATTCATACCCAAGCTGACATATCGGTCCCACCTGCCTGGCACATCAACATAAAGAACAACACTGCTCGTCACTAGCACTGTAGGTTTTGTGCAACCACGTTAAGTGCAACTGCATTAATTTTCTAAATTTACTTTATAAAACCTTCGAATTCAAAATGCACTCAAGAACTCCAAGCATAAAAAAAAATTTGTTATCATTATAAATTTGATTGATGGGCACTTAGAAATTTCAAGCCATCGCTGTGTGTTGGAATTTTACGTGGCTTTGAACATTTATTCACTCGTTAATTAATTGTTTAGTATTGACAGTTAACATGAAAATGTTATAAATATATTAATTACTGATTATTAAGTGTTACTCAATGTGGAAGAAGTTACATGAGGAACTGAATGACACTCGTTCTATTTGTGCAACCGAAGGGAACTGATATTGGTTAGCTGTTGATTTATTGACAGCGAATTACACATTGCTAATTCGATGAAATTTGGTTGAGAAAATGCTAGCGGAAATAAAAAATGTGCACATAGTTTAACCCTGGTATAACATTGGGTGGGATAGTTAGGTCTGCTGTGCGAAATCATCACTTTTCTAATTCTGTACGTAGCTTTTATTTATTTATTTCTTTTGCAAATTTAATATCTTTCTAAACACAATTATAAAAATAGCCCCATCTCTAATAACAGAAACGTAAAAAAGTGACATATATCGCCTTTCGTACTCTTCTATCACGGGAGCAGCTACCGCTTGATCTCCCCTGATGCGGTACCTTCGGTGACATGAACCTCTTTATTTGCTTGACAAACAGTTTTTTATTAGTCGGCTCGGCCGTGCTAATCAAACTGGAAAACAGGTGTCTAGAATTTTTTTAGTCCACCTGAAAGGACGAGGAGCCTACAAATGGGTCCATCCCCTATTCTTAGAAGGGAGATTCTGAGTGGCAAAATGGAAAAGACCGAGGTCATCTTTCCTCTGATGATTTCTATGGATCATAGCGCCTAAACGAAACACCTAGAAGAGGTACTTAGATAAATACCTTCAGGGTTTGAGTTGCTTGACGAAGCCATCGCAGTCGCACGGAGAGGAAGCAGAGGATGCAGAACGGCAACCTTCCCGTGAGCACGAAGAGGAAGCAGAAGAACGGCGGTGGCCTTCCCGTCACTTCCGCGCGCACCAGAGAGGGATCGGTCAATGCTAGGGTTTTGGGAGTGAGGTGAAGCCGGGGATCGTTGGACCCCGAGCTGGCCCTCAACTCCACCTTTTTATACGTGGGGTGTGACAGGGGGCCACAACCATGAGTTTGTTGCGTTCCTGATCAGGGCGCTAAATGAGTCTCGTGAGGAACGGTCCTTGACCGAAACCACCCTGAGAGATCAATCTAACATTCTCCCCCTTGATCTCGAAACTAAACAACTTAACATTAATCCCGCTTCTCAATAGATTAGTGCACAAAGACTAAGGCGTTGCAACAGCCAGTTACGTGCTGTTGAACTCAATGACTACAGTACACCTTTCTATCTCAAAACGAAAACTTAATCTTATGGGAGATGGTTGCTTATTTGACCCATTACATCCAGAATCATAGGCTTTCCAATAAACCCATGCCGGCTACATGTTCTCTGAACACGTATGGTGGTAAGCCCTTAGTTAGCGGATCCACAAGCATTCGCTTGGTACTTATATGCTCTATTTTTATGGTTTGATCCTGAATCTTCTCCTTCACAACATAAAACTTAATGTCAATGTGTTTGGCAGCACTACTTGACATGTTGTTATAGGAGTAAAATACTGTTGTTTCATTGTCGCAGTATAATGTGAGTGGCCTTTCTATACTGTCCACCACTCTTAATTGAGTCTGCAATTTCTTAAGCCATAGTGCTCAAGGCTGTTGCCTCATAACAAGCTACAAACTCAGCATGCATTGTCGACGATGCAGTGACTATTTGTTTGGAGCTTTTCCACGAAATAGCTCCCCCTGCGAGGGTGAATACATAACCTGACGTGGATTTCTTAGTGTCTACACACCCCGCAAAATCTGCGTCAGAGTAACCCACAATCTCGAGGGCACTCGACTTTCTATATGTTAACATGAGGTCTTTAGTTCCTTGCAAATAATGCAAGACTTTCTTAACAGCTTTCCAGTGATCTATTCCTGGATTTAATTGATATCTGCCAAGCATCCCGGTTACAAATGCCAAGTCAGGGCGAGTACACACTTGAGCATACATTATGCTTCCGACAGCTGAAGCATATGGAACCGATTTCATTTGATCGATCTCATATTGGTTCCTGGGACATTGAAAATTCCCAAACTTATCGCCCTTGACTATTGGGGCAGGCGAAGCCTTACACGCATGCATACTGTATTTCTTTAGAACCTTTTCTAAGTATGTCTTTTGCGATAGGCCTAATACCCCTTTTGTTCTATCTCGGTGAATATCAATTCCTAAGACATAAGATGCCTCACCGAGATCTTTCATATCAAAATTTGAGGACAAGAAACTCTTAGTCTCCAGAAGTAGATTTTTATCACTGCTCGCTAGCAGGATATCATCTACATATAAGACTAGGAAAATAAATTTTCCATTCTTAAACTTAGCATAAATGCAATTGTCCTCCTCATTTTCTTTAAAGTCAAAATTTCTTATAATCTCATCAAACTTAAGGTACCACTGTCTAGACGTTTGCTTTAGCCCATAAATGGATTTGTTTAGTCGGCATCCCATATTTTCTTTACCTTCCACGACAAAACCTTTGGGTTGAGCCATGTATACATTTTCGTAAAGATCCCCATTAAAGAATGCCGTCTTAACATCCATTTGATGTAATTCTAAATCATAATGTGCTGCAAGCGCCATGATGATTCTAAAAGAATCCTTTGTCGAAACAGGTGAGAATGTCTCATTATAATCTATTCTTTCTCTCTGAGTGAAGCCTTTTGCCACGAGCCTTGCTTTAAATCTTTCAAGATTCCCTTTGGAGTCACGCTTAGTTTTGTAGACCCATTTATAGCCTACTGTTTTGGCTCCTTTAGGAATTTCTTCTAAGTCCCATACTTTATTTGCGCTCATAGACTTCATTTCATCTTCCATGGCTGCGAACCACTTAGATGAATGGCGACTTCTCATGGCTTCTTCAAAAGAGGTGGGATCACCTTCTATCTCTAACTCTTCACTTATATATACTTCATAATCAGCAGAAATAGCTGATCTCCTGTTTCGTTGTGACCTCCTAAGAGGTTCTTGAGTAGGTACGTTACTCACTATAGGAGGCTGCCGTGGCTCTTCCGGTGCAGCTGCAATAGGATCTTGGGGCTCCATAATAACAGGAGCCTCAGGTACGTTAATAGCTGCACTAGGAGAACTAACAGCAGGTGTTGCAACAACTGGAGGTGAAACAACAACAGGTATCGAGAAAATGGGCTCTTGAATCATCGGAGTTGGGGCAAAGACCCGCTTCTCCTCAAGGCTTATTTCTTGGGGTACCATGCTCCCCCTGATCATTTCTTCCTCTAAGAACACAGCGTGTCTTGTTTCTACAAACTTAGTGCATGCAGCCGGAATGAGAAAGCGATAACCCTTTGATCTTCGGGATAGCCAATGAAATGGCAATGGCGGTCTTAGCATCTAACTTTCCAATATTTGGATTGAATACTTTAGCCTCAGTAGGACAGCCCCACACATGTAAATAATTTAGAGTGGGCTTCCTCGATCCATAACTCATATGGTGTTTTAGACACCGACTTCTTTGAGGACCCGATTAAGAATATGGGTAGTGGTTTTAATGCCTCCATCCATAGACTAATCGGTAATGTGGAGTAGCTTATCATACTTCGTACCATATCCATTAATGTCTTGATTCGCCTTTCAGCTACTCCATTTCTTTGAGGTTACTTGGCATAGAATCTTGGGCTACTATGCCATTTTTCTGCAGTACCTCACAAAGGTCCGAGAACTTGGCCATAAGGGTATGTCTACCGTAGTACTCCCTCCGCGTGCGATCTTCCTATTTTAATCTTTAGATCATGCTGATTTTCAACTTCAGTCTTAAATATCTTAAACTTATCTAATGCTTCTGATCGTTATTTAATTGGATAGATATAGCCATAGCGAAAAATCATCGATGAATGTTATGAATGAATCAAAACCATCCACCGTCTTCACGGAAAAGGACCACAGATATGCGTGTGAACAATTTCTAAAATTCACATTAGCCGTTTGGCACCTTTCTTAATTTGCTTAACATATTTGCCCTTAATGCAATCAATGCAATGTTCTGAATATGAGAAGTCTAACGGGTGGAGAATTTCTTCTTTGATTAATCTATCAATCCTCTCCCTCGAAATATGGCCTAAGCGACAGTGCCATAATTTCGAAGACGTCTCAGTCTCACTTCTCTTACGCTTCTTACATTCATTCATCGATGAAGAGACATTCACATCATTACTTTGGGAAACTAAATAAAGCTTGTCTTGCATGAAGTCAAGACCAATATCAATATTATTGAATTGAATCAAACATTTCTTATTCCCAAAATGATATGTATAGCCATCATCATCTAAACAGGATACTGAAATCAAATTCCTCCTCATGGAGGGTATAACTAAAACATTATGTAAATGAAGAATGATGCCATTATTTAATTCTAAGGGGAGTTCTCCGATGGCTTCAACTTCTTCCTCGACACCATTGGCGACTCTAATGCTTCTTTCTCCTCTTTTCAGGATCCTCTTCGTATGGAATCCCTGCAAGGAATTTGCTACATGAACAGTTGCACCTGAGTCAATCCACCATGTATGAGTGGGAAAATCTAAATACAGGGATTCATCTATGAATGTAATTTGATACTTACCATTCTTGTTCAGCCATTTAAGGAACTGAACGCATCCTTCATGTAGTGTCCTTTCGATTGCAATGTCTACATATATCCTTGTCCACCTCTGCTGGACCCTTGCCTTTGCCTTCATAAGGCTTACGGTCAAGGGAAAATTTCTTATTCGAGGTTTTCCTTATTCTTAAAAGAAGCTTAGACTTGCTCTGAAAATTTCCCTTTTCTTTTCTCGATTGCTTAAGATGATTGATAGAATCAATCCTTTGAGCTCCAAGCCTCTCTTGTTCTTGAGCACACATAGCCATCAATTTTTCTATACTCCATTTTTCATTTATGGAGTTGTAATTTTCTGCAAAAGTCTCATATTCCTTGGGCAAGGAATTCATGATAAATTGCACCAAATATCCTACTGAAATTTCCATTTCCATGGTCTTCAGCTTAGCGGCTATGTTGCTCATCTTCAGAATGTGCTCTCTAATGTTACTTTGCCCATCAAACTTCTCATTTGCAAGTCTTTGCATAAGAGAGTTTGCATACATCTTAGTAGAGCCGATGAATCGACTCACGAACTTTGCTAAGATATTCCTTAGCACTAGCACATTCAGGATGGCACCTCTTATTGCTTCCACGATGGAGTTTTTAATCACCATCATGCATTTTCTATTGGAATTCTCCTACTTCACACGTTCAAGGTCGTATGCCATTCTGATAGTTGCATTATTTTCTGCACCCGGTTGACCATCAGGAATTGGTTCGGGTTCTATGGGACGATCATGCAAAATTGCATAATCGCTGTCTGAGAGAGCGAGTGCCATCTCAATCTTCTCCCTCCAAGAAGGATAATTCCACCCATTTAGGGGTTCGATCGCAGATATCAGACTTAAGACATTCGAAGTATTTGGAGCTTCAAAAGAAAATACAACTTAATCAGAATACTGAAAATAAAAGTGCATGAATTAATTCAATGTTGGTTCAATTAAAACATGCTCTTAACAGAAAAATTTGTTCTACTTCTAAATCACCGTTGGGCAGAATTAGAATAAAACAAAATTTAAACTCAATTATCACGGCAAATTTTATCATCAACATTGGTCAGAAGATAAAATTTCCATACTAAAATAAACTTAATATAATTTTTATGGCAAATTTTATCATCAACGTTGGTCAGAAGATAAAATTCCCATACTAAAACAAACTTAACATAATTTTTCTAATCAAATTTTCACGTTGGATCCAATTTAATCAGAAAAAATAAACTTAAAATTAGTAGCGGAAACTTGATTTAACTCAGTGCTTAAACTAATTATTCACGACAAAAATAAAAATTCCTTGTTCATGGCGAGCATTAAAGCGGCCATCGGCCTTCTCCTTCGCGCCTCTGGCCACCAGGCCAAGCCAACTTGGGCCTGGGCCGGCGCTAGCGCATTCCCACCGGGGCCAAATGCAGCCCAGCCAAGCCCGTCACTTCTGCGCGCACCAGAGAGGGATCGGTCGATGCTAGAGTTTTGGGACTGAGGTGAAGCCGAGGATTGTTGGACCCCGAGCCGGCCCTCAACTCCACCTTTTTATACGCGCGGTGTGACAGGGGGCCACAACCATGAGTTTGTTGAGCCCCTGATCAGGGCGCTAAATGAGTCTCGTGAGGAACAGTCCTTGACCGAAACAACCCCGAGAGATCAATCTAACATCCTCTTCACAAGACATATTAGAGTCCATACACTGTGTCAGGAAATCCGTCTGTCATAGTGTTATGTCCTCTTGCAAATACAAGAAGCGATCTACGATCCTACACACCTTAGAGATAGGGGTGGATATCGAGCCAACTCGGCTTGACTCGACTCGTTAAACTCGTTAAGATATCGAACCAACTCAATTGACTCGACTCATTTTCTTAACGAGCTGAAAGCTCAACTCGGCTCGACTCGTTAAAAACTTGAATTGGCTCGAGTTAGCTCGTTAAGCTCGTTACGTTGCCCCTGACTATCTGCTCATCAAGGTGCTACAAAGCTTTAATATTCAATAGTTTTATGATTGGATGAGCATAGATGCAGCTGAGCCGAGAATTAGGGAATTGTAGATGTGAAATAGAGAAAAAAGAATTGGGTCTGAGAGTTGAAGGAACTGGGCTAGGGTTACAGATTTATAGTGTTTTTTTTCATGACTCGTTAAGCTCGTTAGCTCGCTCGTTAAGCTTGTTACCTTAATGAGTTCAAAACCCAACTCGACTCGGCTCGTTAAGGAACGAGCTCAAGTCAAATCGAATTGAGTTTCCGAGTACTCGTTAAACTCACAAGTTTTAAGTATTTTTTCACCCCTACTTAGAAATACTACATGAACTCATCGACCCCATGCTTGAAACGGGGAATTTAACTATTTGCCATCGTTACGAGTGGCCACTCCTCAAACGCCCCTTTTAGAATGTCCATTACACATTTGCCACCGAATTTTGAAAGATGCTACATTTTTGCCACTTTGGCCGACGTGGCATGCCACACCCCCTCGCCACCGTGGATGCTGCGAGGAAAATGGGAGGAAAAGACCGTGCTGCCCCCTTCCCGTAGGGATATTACTCTCCCTATTACTCTTGACCCGACCCATTCATGGCGTTGGAACACTGGAACCCTAGGCGGCGGGCGGCGGTCGGCGACCGAAGCATCGAGGACACAGAGCATCGCCTGTCGGATCAAGGTAATTTCCACTTGTTTGTTAGGATCTTCACTCGTCCCTCCCAAATAGGCGGTTGAGGCATGGATTAGCGTTTGTTAGGTTTTGGTTGGAATGGAAGAAGGTTTGTCGATTGGGTTCTATCTTTTGTGTTTAGTAGGAGTGAGTGATTGAAGCATATGCTCGAGTTTGATTTGGCCAAGAATGGGCGAGGGTAGTGATTGTCGCCTTAGTAAGTTAAGTCATTTGTCCGTGGCGTAGTTACATTGGAGTTGGTTTATTCTAACTCCGAATGTTTCTATTTTCATGTATCTTATTGTCAGGATTGATCTTGGCAATACGTTTAGACTAGTTGTTTCTTGTGCTAAATATAAAGCAAATCTGGAGTATGGTATGGTAGAAATGGCTGACGAGAAGCATGATCGTGGTTTGATATTAATAATGGTTATAATCTGGATAAATTCTTGGATGATATGGCTAGCAAGATAATATGGGCGCGTAGTCAAACTCTTCTTTGTGTGAAATTTGTGGACAACGGCAACATGACGAATGGAAACTTAGAACGAATGAACACTTTGAGGAGATGATTAAGGACATATTAGTTGAGAGAGTGGCAAGTCTAGTAGTTGAAGTAGTAGAGAAGGAAGACTACAATAAAGTGCAGAGTTCAGCTGGCTCTAAAGCCACATCCGGGGTGACCAACAATGAAGTTAGAGCACAAGTAACTCTGACCTGTGTTGGAAATGCACGGTGACAACGGTACATCTACTGGCCCACAAGCAAGTGAGCGAGGCGGACTATGTAGTTGATTGGAGTAAGCTTAACCATTCTACCTCGGAAGAAGAAGATGGTGAAGCTCTTGTATTGATTGATGAGGAGAGAGTGTTTGAGGCAATGGGGTTCAAAGCGGTGATGAGAGAAGCAAAGCGAGAGTGAAGAAGAGATGCCTATTCGATGATCCTGCTAACATTGAGGAAGATATGAGGATCTGACATTGGAGGTAGATGACAAAGCGCGATCGAGCCAATGTTGGATTGGGGCGAGGACAACCCGAAATGTCGGTTGGAACCATGTATCCTTGCATGAATGACTTCAGATTAGCGGTTAGGCGACATGCAATTGTGCATGAGTTTGAACTTGGGACCTGAAAAATCGACAAGAAGCGAGTTAAAGTCTTGCAAGGCAAATGGTTGTCCTGGATTATTAGAGCTAGGACACATCTGATAATAGTGTGAGGGTATGTACCACTACATATAATTGCTATTTGTCATCTTATTGTCTTGACTGTGTGTTTTGCGAGTCCAAATAAACGATGATGTGCATAATTGTGCTTCAAGAAGCAGTGGTAGGCACAATGGCCTCACAAGCATGGAGTTCTTGACAGGGCAATCCTTTGCTTTCAGAAGAAGACAAACATAGGGCTGCTGCGATCCGATCTGCGTTGAAGGACAAGTACAAAATAGAGGTAAACTATCGGTGTGTGGTATGGTAGACAAAGGGCAAGAGACAAACTTTTTGGCGGTGGGATGATTCATTTGATTGGTTGTATAGATTCAAAGAAGAGGTGCAGATTGAGAGCACAATCTTGTTGTGGAGATTGACAACTTTATCACGATTGGTGATAAGGTACATTTAGAAGGTTTTTACATGCATTTGAGGGTAGCATTGAGGGCTTCTTAGGTGGCTGCGAGCCTTACATCGATATAGACTCAACACATTAAATGGCTTATGGAATGGTCGGATGCTGCACCTTAGCTTTAGATGGCCACAATTGGATGTTTCCATTGGCCTTTGGATTCTTCGATCGAGACTAAAGAAGATTGGATTTGGTTCATGGAACAACTTGGTAGAGCTATAGGAGTTGTTCCAAATTTGACTGTGCAGATGCATGTAAAGGGCTTGAAGGAGTTTGTCAAGCAAGTGTTTCCATGGGCGAGAACAAAGGAGTGTTTGAGGCATTTGATGGAAAATATGAAAAAAGGTTCACAGGAGAAGTCTTGATTGCAAACATGTAATATGACAAGGGCTTACTCAGCTAGCAAGTACAAATACTTCATGGACAAAGTAACTGCAGCCAGTCCAAGTGTACAACAATGGCTGGATGAAAACCTCAAGCTGTTGTGGGCAAGATCCAAGTTCAATACTGAGGTGAAGTCTGAGTACATCAACAATAATCTTCTTGAGTGTTGGAATGCATGGATCAAAGACCTCAAAGATCTGCCATTACATTGCATGGTGGATGCCATTAGAGAGAAGGGTGTGGTGTTGTTTGAGAAAAGGAGAAGGATATCAAGGGCACTAGATGGTGTCATTCTTCCGACTATCATCCATCGACTTGGGGCAGACATCGAAGAAATGAAAAACCTCAAAGTTACTAAGGGGTTGCGAGCGGTGAGGTGGTGAGATATACAAAGATCAAGAAGTGAGAAGGCATGTGGTGTACACGAAAGATAGAGCGATGTACTTGCAGAGAATGGCGAGATTCTGAGCAAACCATGCCCACATGCATTGGTCATTATCACTCTTGAAAGGCAGCCTCACTTTGAACCCTTTGTGGACAAGGCATTCTCTGTGGCAAAGCTTAGGGCATCCTATGATAGGGGATGGCCTAACATCACTGACAGGTCACAGTGGCCAGAAGTTGACAAGGGTTTCAAGTTGAAACCACCAATAGCCAAGAAGAGAGCTGTGGGGAGACAGAGAAAGAACAGGATCCCTTCTGTCCTTGAGAGGTCAGGAAAGCCTACAAGGCAAGTCAAGTGTGATGGCTGTGGTGAAAATGGTCACAGGAGGAGAAGCTGGAAGTGCCCACTAACTGGTACCAAAAAGAGGTATGAAACCATAGTGAAACATATGTTGTTCCTTCCACTTGGTACATTACTTTGTGTATTGTTCTTTGCGGGAAGAGGAGCAGGGAAGAGCAAAAGCACGAGAGGAAGGAAGAAGACAAAGAAAAATAGCGGGATCACGAACATGTACTACCTACTCCAAGAACAAGAGCACAAGTTGCTAGGGAGGCAGCTACGAAGGCAAGGGAAGCGGCTCAGGATGCTGAAGCAGCTGCAATGGAAGCAGAAGCACAAGCATCTGTGGCAGCAATGGAAGCAGAAGCAAGTTCGTGGCCAACCATAAGAAGGTAAGCTTCATTATGCTATCTACATATCTTGAACAATATCCCTAACTTGTCTCGCCCTCACGAGGTCCCAGAAGCTTCATTTCAATGCTACACGGTGAAGGCAATCGACCTATGGATGAATCCTTTGCATTGGTTCGACTTCCTACCACAGTTCTTGAGGAGGATTACACCATGCAGGAAGAAGCTGTGTACCAAGAAGAAGAAGAAGGGGATGAAGGCTACACCTGACAAGAATGCTTGATGTGTCTCTGGACTATGGAATGTCCTGTTTTGTAACATAATTATGTATGCATGGCTTGGTGAACAATGTTAGCTAGGGCCAGAAATGCTATATGTGTTCTGGTATTTTGCGTTGAAGGACAACTATGTGTTATGGTATTGTCAACTATGTCCTGTTTTGTAACTATATGTGTTCTGGTATTTTTGCGTTGAAGGACAACTATGTGTTACGGTATTCTCAAGCGTATGTTGGTTGTTACGTCGAGTGACCATAATGTTAAGACAATTCTTTGAAATATGGTAGAAAAGACTTCACTTGGAATGTTCTCTCTTGGAATATACTTGGAATGTCGATAACCAATGACATTGAACAGTCGAAATTTGCTACAAAGTAGAAGCCGACAAATCACATATCCTCTTATCAAATATTCAATAGAAATTTGAGCGGTAATATTGTCAATAGCGAGGAAGGGTGTTGCTCGGGCATGAAGTCCCCAAACCAACGAAGGGTGGTTTTATGTTGGTTGTTACGTCGAGTGCAACCAGGTTCCTTTAACTAGTTTTCACTATGTCGAAAAATTATCTATCATGCCAAGAAAATTATCTAGATGGCCATTACGAGCTCACAAACATCAAAGAACAGATCATTGTTCAACATCCATCATTGTTCAACATTCAACATGATTCATACACCCATTCTAACTCACACCCACATAAAGAACATCACTTACGGATGCAACACCCCAACTGCAACAAGTGCTACAATCAACACAACCAACAACTGCATTGTCTTAAGCAACTTGTTAAACTTTGCTTCCATGCTGCTTTGCATTTGGCCACCAACATTGTTGGAATTCACCTCTCCACCTTCCTCCCCCTCCAGATCATCAAGGAGCATGACGATCAGCTTGTCCTTGATCAATTCCTCGAAGTACTTCCTCTGCCATCTGTAGTACTTGCATCTTCCTAGCAACTAACCATGGAGCAAATCAAATGACTTTCAAACCCTACATCCCAAAACCAAACCGAACCAAAGATGCCCAAAACTTACCCCTTCCACATTCCTAGGGCACTTGATGAAGACACGACCTGAGTTTGCATTCTCTTTCTTCACTCGCAGCTCAATCACCCTCGCCATTTTGCACTCTGGGCATTGGATCAGAGGGAAACCAGTCTCCTCTCCAAACAGGTGCCCCAACCTTTGCCGCGAGCTTTGCCCCGACGCCATACTTGGCGGATCTCCCAAATGCGCCATGGCGGGTGACGAGGGACGCAAGTATACCGGCGGCAGCAGGTGGCGGCGCGCTCACCAGCGACCGGCGGCAAGAGATAGGGAGGGAGAGACCAAATGGGGAATGACTTTGTCCATGAACGCAGCCGAGCAAGTTAAATGGAGGGCAGCACGGTCTTTTCCTCCCCTTTTCCTCGCAGCATCCACGGTGGCGAGGGGGCGTGGCATGCCACGTCGGCCAAAGTGGCAAAAATGTAGCATCTTTCAAAATTCGGTGGCAAATGTGTAATGAATATTTTAAAAAGGATGTTTGAGGAGTGGCCACTCGTAACGATGGCAAATAGTTAAATTTCCCGCTTGAAACGCAAACAAAGCGAGAGCGACTGCATACACATTTATTCCCCGTGTGTAGGGGCTGGCCCGGCTTAACTTTTGTAACCAACGAAACAGTGAGTTTAATAAAGGTTCTGGCGGCAGGCAGATGGGGGTAGGCGATGGATGCGTGGATGCCCGGCCGAAATCCACCTCCGCCATCTCCTTCCGCCTTTATGGCCGCGCTGCCACTGACTGCGGTTTCAGCCTCCAGAGTCCGCAGGAAGAACACGCCCCCCGAAAAGAGGCGACGACGGCATGGGAGATGGATCCTCTGCGCCGGTGCCGGCCGGCCACGATGGGAGGCCCGGGCAGTGTGGTCTGAACGATGCCATGCATGGCTGACACCGCTGCCGATCTGCGAAAGCACACATGCACCCGCGCGCAGTCATAGCCCAAACTCACGGGGAGCACATTTGGATGGAGCGATGGAGGTTCACGTCCTGTTTGTGAGGCTTTAAGCCAGCTGCATCTTTTAAAAAATCAGTAAACATTATCAGTTCAGCTTTTAAACACTTTTTATTATAAATTAAAAATCACATATAACTAGTAAATATCAAAAGCTGAGCAAGACCTTCTTTGTAACTTATTACCGAAGAAAATTAGTTATTTGTTAAACGATTTTTTTAAAAACAAAAAATAAAAAATAGCTTTTCAAAAAATCTACAACTTCCTTAATTATGCCCTCCGTATGAGACTTTGACCTCAATTAAAAATCGAGCTGCAGAGATGCACGTAGAAATAGAATATTGGGTGGCTAGCTTCGTGCCTTCATCATTTTGAATCTACCCACTTTGTTCATTTTTATAAGATTTATTTTTTAAATAGTTTTCGTGCCTTCATCATTTTGAATCTACTCACTTTGTTCATTTTTATAAGATTTATTTTTTGAATAGTTTTATTCACAAATATAAGACTTGCATGTAGATTTAATAAGGCATTTCTTTCTATACCTCTATTAATTTTCTCTTAACCATATGCATTTATTCATTGCCATCTATAAAAATATATTTTTCATCTTTCAAGACAATTAAGTGAAGCACTACAAGAAGCAGACATTTTTTAATGGCCATAAACCGGCGATAACAAGGTGTTTGCCGAGCGAAAATAGCGTTTTAAATTAAACTACCAACAACAGCGAGCGAAACAAATCCGGCGAAAAAAGCGCAATGTTTTCGTCGGTGGCAACAAAAATAATGTATTTTCGTCGGTCCATTCTTAACGAAAGAACAAGCCGATGGCTGTATTTTTTAAATCGGTCGAGACTAGCAAGCGAAACTAATGGCGATATTTTAAATGCGGCATAGATAGTCGACGAAAATCTTGAAATTTCCCGATATTTTCATCGGTCGAACGTTCTAAACGAAAAAAGCGCATCTCCCGACATTTTCCCCCATTTTTCATCGGCAAAGCCGGTAAGCGAAAATCTTGGAAATTTCCCGATATTTTCGTCGGTAATCTAAACCGGCGAAAATACTTGGATTTCCCCATTTTTTCGTCGGCAAATCTAAACCGATGAAAATCTGGCATTTTCGATATTTTAGGTAAACCAATATCTTTGAGCCGACGAAAATCTTGGGACATGCCGTCTTTTCTCGGTGCCCTCGCTTTTCTCAGGGCTTTCAAGCGTCGTTAAGCTTTTCTCGAGGCTATGTAAACGTAGTCCTACATGAGTGATTACTACGGCGTCGTCCCGCCGTTTGGAGCAAACGTAATCCGCAGTTGAGTTTTAATTATTTATGTATATGGAAAGGATGGTTGCTTTACATCGACCAGTTGTTTGAAATATATGACTTATTCCGTTTCCGATGCAAATTAGAGTGATGTTCCCTCTATATCTCTAATAAATATATAGCTTTACTTTATATTCTCTACATACATGTATTGAATATAGTGCTTATAGATAGCCATTCAGCAGGAAAGAGATATATTAAACATTCACTATTAGTCACATATAGTCACGAACATAGAATCAGCATTAGTCACATCCAACACAACACATTCACATCACATACTCAAGTCATATTACAAAAGATCTAACTATCGGGGTTGTTAGAGTTATGTGCACTACCTCGAGACCTTGAAGAAACCATCGACATCAGGGAGCTTTGTCGGCGTCAGCGAGTCGAACCTGTAGAAAGGACATATATAATTTGATGTTAGTCTTGAATTGCAAATAACTAGAACAAAATGGAAAACTATATGTATGTACTGTCTTTGGTGGTGGAGTTAGCGGGGAAGTATCTGGGGAGGAGGTTTGGCTATGACAAGCTGAGCGGAGTCCCCATTTGCGAGAAGCATTCCTACATAAACAACGTGTTAGATCTAATACATTTAGGTGTCCAATTAAAATTTGTCTAGCTAAACACTTAATCACTAAAATTGAACCTTTTTAACTTACTTGTACAAAGGACTGAAAGTACTCTTGTTGTCTTCTCATATTTCTCATCTCCTCCTCCTGTTGCGCTAGGTGCTCCTGTTGTTGCCTCAGTTGTTCCTTTGATTGCAACATCTCTTGATGAAGCGTTGTCTCTCGAGAGGAGTGAGCGCTGCTTTGTGATGGCTGTGACGTTCTTGCTTGGCTCAAAGCAACGTCGAGTCCTAACATCATTGAACATTGCGTACCTTCAAGACATTAGAAACCAAATAGATTCATCAATTGCAACTAGACACTCACAATCATATCATAATTTCCGACAACTTTTAGAAGGCGAATGATCTCACCTTCCATGTCTCTTGCCTCCACTTCGCTCTCGTACAATGCCCGACATCTAGGTCTTCCCTTCTCCGGTTGTAGTCTGGGCCATGACGTCGAGCCATTTCTTCCCATATTTCTCCTGCATCACAATGTTGTTAATACAACAATTTGAAAAATCAGATTACTTCATAATAGAGTAAACAACTTACAAGCCTCTCGATCATTTGCTGGGTGCATAGTGATCGGTATGTAGGATCCTGCTCCTATGTCCCGAACATATGTCTCTATGTAGCTAGGGGCAACACCACTTTCAGCCTCCTGTAATAGAAAGTTAGTACCATGCATATGAAATCATAATTAAAAAAATTATACAGACATACCATGCGCTTCGCTAAGCGTAGGTATCCATCGGCGCCATACCGGTGCGAGCAGGATCACCGCCTCTCGATTTCCTCTCTTTTTGTTCGACTTGGCAACAAAAGCGAGGATGCCAGTATGCACAAAGAGCACGCCAAGCATCGGGGCACTTGATAACACAGGGATGGCTACAGTAGTACTAGTCCTCACGTGGGTAGATCCTAGATGCCCCGAGCTTCTTGCTCATCTTCTCTGCTTCACCCTCTTGTAGAACATGCAAGCCTTTGAATTCTTGCATTGGAGATCATGTCCTTCACCACCTTTGCCGCTGCCTTGTTGAACACCTTGTGCGCCTTCTCGCGATTGGCGAGGACATCCTCGAATCTGCAAGCGGTACCTCTCCTACAACAACAATGCTTAAGTCGAGCAAAGTCAATCTATATGTATGAAATGTCAGAGGTAAAGAACTTACCCGAAATCGTGCCACACCTCGTCGAACAGCGGTGCCGTCTTGGGACATCAATAGCCAACTTTGTAGTGCTCCCACTTAAGGGCATTTGCTGCACACCGTTGATTTCCACCAAGCTTTGGTAGTGGTGGTGGCGAGATGGCTCCCGGGCGGAGTTAACTTTGCCTATCTTTGGTGGCGTCCCTCCCGTCCACGTCATCCCATTGCCTACATTTCATGAAATCAAACCGATTAGTTATACAACAAATTGCAAAATAACTTAGCCAAATTAACTTACCGGTCCCCACTAGGTGCGATCACCCTCATAACCTATGTTCAACCGTGAGGTATATTATTACATCCGGAACACGAAAATAGCCAAACATGAGAATGCAAAGTCTATGCACACTATGACATGCAACACAAGTACAAAGAAAGATGTGTAGAAGGTGCAACAACATCATCCTCCTCTGCTTCATCTCCCTCGTCCCCCTCATCCCCCTCCGCTCTGTCTCCCTTGTCCCCCTCATCCTCTTCACTATCGTCATCATCCTCCTGTGCCTCAGAACCAGCTACTGCACGAACAACCTCCTCCTGTGCCTCCTCCAGACACCTCTCAAACGTTCTCTGCTGACTCCTAGTCGAGGCACTCCCCTGGAAGAGGGAGTCTTGACTCCTGGAAGAAGAGCTGCCGGTGCTCTTGGAGACCGCCTTACGAGCATGCTTGAAAAAAGACTTCATCTGCAAAAATTTAAAATAGAGTTAGATTGCGCATTTAAAAAAACAAGGTAGCAACAATATGAAAATATAAAAAATAGGAAAATATATACCAATAATATGTACGTATCAAAACTCGTTGATGTCTTGAGGTTCATCGAATTCTTATAGAACCTCATTGTCATTTCTTTGTTGGATCAGACTGAACTATTAGGTCTGTGGCATCAGTGGCTATTCCGTCAAGCCTAACCCCATCGGTAACCCGAAAAGATCTTGGCAGACCTTCTTCCTGATATGCATCAATTTGCTGGTTGTCCATGGCACTGCCAACGTAATTAGCGTGTCGACATCGCTAGGACAATATAACCGTTCACGAGGATTTACTTTATAAGCAACCCACCAAGCACTCAAGCTAGAACGCATCGACAAGTAGTACATCTGCTCCACGGTGAAAAGCACAAATTTGTCAAAACCTTCAAGGCGTGATTGGTGCACGACCTCCACCATGCCAAATTCGTTCTCACGTGTGCCATTGTTGGGATCAAACCAATCATATTCAAAAAAACTACTCTCGGATATTTGGAACCCTCGAACTTGAACTCAACTATGTTTTGAATAATGCCATAGTAGTTAATTTAGCGTCCGTGCATCGCATGCCTTAGTTACAACTCCTTTGTTCATTTGTGGCCTGGCGGAGTGTTTTGCTTCAAATTTTGCAATGGCTGAAACCCATTAGCGTCATAACGATCGAAGTTCCTTGCCGTAATGGTGTAATACATGAATCGTTTACGGGGTTTTGGCGGAGTTGTTACATCTTCTTAAATTCAAGTATTTTCTTTTAGGCGTGATTTGAATTTGTTAGTCTTTGGAGGTGGTTGTTTTGTGGTCTCTAGGGGCGATGTGGGTTATATTCTTTTCCCTAACCCTAAAGAGGGCATGTCATCCAAAAAGAAAAAGGAAGCGATCTTTTCCCCCAAAATTCCCCAGCCGCTCCCACCCTCCCGACTTCACCCTGCGCCCTTTCTCGGTGTTGCCTTCTCCCCGCGCCCTCCACAGTCTTTGCTCTCCGGCGCCTCGGCCCTGCCTCCTCCCTTCTCCTCCTCTCTGGCTCGGCCTGGCGGCTCAGCCAGCAACTGGCGGCGGGAGGAGGAGCCGGTGGCAGCAAGAATCATGATCCAGCCTGCACCGGCGAGCCTTGGTGGCCGGCGCCTGGCCGGCAGCTCCTCCCGGCGCCTCCTCTCAAGCAATGACACCGGCCCCCCTCACTTCCCTCTTCACTCCATGAAAGCTTGAGGTAAAACCCTAGGTCTTTGGGGATGTTAGTGCTTGCATGCAAGGTGTTTGAGCTAATGCCTAGCTAGGTTTTCTTGTGAATGATCTGACTTTCCATGAGTTTGATGATTAAAAAGAAAAGTTGAGGTGTTTTACGATGTGTTGTGTGTTTGAATCTAAGAAGGGCATATGCTGAAATTGTTCTTCTGGAGCTTGTGTAGCGATATGGTAATATTTATTCTTCTGCTGACTTCTTGCTGGATTGGTTGTGGGTTGAATGCCCTTTTATGATATGTTTGATTATAATCTTACAGTTAATGAACACCATTAGCTGTTGAATTCCAACCGATTAGTTTTGGTTGCATTGGTGTCTCCAGATTATCTTTGATGGAATTGTTGGAGGCTTGCATAGATGGGTAGTTTAGATGGTCTTATACTTGTACCATAATTCTTGGTTTAGCTAATGCTAAAGTTAAATGTGTGTGTGCCCGATGTCCTGGAATTCATTTGCGCATGATTATATCTTGACCTTCTATGCAATGTGGCCAATATGTATTTCAGGCAATGGAATGACTGCTACTGTTTTGTATTTTAGACGGAGAGTAGTGCATGTGTTTACAAGTTGCATTTTCCTGAGATCACATGATATAAGTTGTAGTGATTCTCTTTATATAGCTGCATTGATGTCTTGTATCCTCAAATTAGTGAGTAATGCATGATTGCTGCCTATATCCTCATGTTCGAGCATTCCGATGAACTAGTTACTGGCGTGCATAAGGCGTAGCAAGAAAGATTATACTTTAGAGTTGTTGCCTCTTCCTGAGATTAAATGGCACTAGTTTTAGTGATTTTGTTTAGATGGTTTGTTGTCGTAAGTTATATTGTGTGTATATGTTCTAAATTCAGGCTTCCGTTAATCCTGGGAAGTCATGTGAAAGCTAAGATTCCAACTGCCGCGCCATTTTCCGTCGGTAAAAAAAAAGGCAAGTGCATCTCCTCGATCGTGGTTGAGAGGATTACTGGTTTGTTGCTTTTAGCATACGTAATGGCCGATGGTTACGTAAATGATATATATATACGTGATTATGAGTTTATCTAAGAAATAGTTCGTATTATGAAGTTGCTAATGTTGGTGAGAGTGTTAAATTGTTATACTTGTTGCATCAATTGAGTTAATTTGGGAGCCATTCCAATATTGATAAAGGAAGGGCGTGTAGCCTGACCCTCTGTAAGTCGAGTTATGGCGAATGACAAAGTAAGTATCTATCTTGCATCTTTGAAATATGAGTTTTATGTTGCATCTTTGCATTCATGATATGCATTCATAAAAGGAAGAGCGACCCATGTCGATCACGGGCCTCTATGTTCTGCGTAGTGAACACGAAAGTCCTACCTCGTAGTCCCACCCACGGATGGGAGCGAGTCGATAAAGTAGGCCCCGCCACGGATGGTTGGGAATGAGAGGGTTCACACCGACGGGTGTGCACTCAGCTATCTTAGTATCGCTATGACAATGTGCATTATGAGCATGCATGGTGCATTCATTTTATGATTCATGAGAAAAAGGGTGAGAGCATAAAAGCATTGCATTGTGTGGGACAATTGGTAAATGTTAATTGATGAGAATGGAAATGACAGGTTGAGTATTGAGTCATGGACTCATCCTGAAATGATTGTTGAGGCATGAGTAAGGTTATTTATGTTTCCGAGTTGGATGTGGTAAGTAGGGTTAGATTCTGCTTCTTTAACTGGATAATTTCAATTAAGTAATGGTTATAGCAAATGGTGAATTAATCGTGTTCTTACGTTTTGAAGTTATATGAATTAAAATTGCTCCCTTTATTTAAGGATGTTAAGTAAAGGAACTATTACTGTATGTCTTGAAGTCGTTGTATTCTAATCGAATTCATTACTTTTATGTTTGATTGAACTTTCTTTGAGTCTTGGACTCACACTTGTTGTTTCTTGTTTTAGGTACTTGAAGTTGGCTCGTCGGGTTGGGAGTAGAAGCACGTGCGACTTGGTCGCCTTCTCATTTAATTAATGTATTAAGCTTTGATTGTATTAGTGGGGTTGTAATATGTTATTTGTCGTCGCGTAGTTTATCTTTTATTAGCGAATGTGTGATTGATATCTAAGGACACGCTAGAATGTAAACCCGTGATTGAATAATTGACTTATCTTGTTATTGCTTTACATCTGCTGAGTGGATGTCCTCCTTTCTAGGAAGGTCATGCGAAATTTTGAACTTTCTTGACTTGGTTTTAATTTGGTTTTAGAGTTAGCGGTTGTTTTTAGACAATTACATTGAGTTGTCGTTGAGTGTTTAGAGTTTTGGGTAGCATTAGCGGTCTGCGATTGGCGCCGGGGTGTTACAAATGGTTCCGTGTGATAGCTACCGTAGGTCCTCATGGATGTCGGCATCGAGCATGCACTGTAGAGGTTAAGGCATGGAAAATTAACTCTAGTCTTCGGTTAAAAAAATGAGCAAAAGAAAAGTACCTGTTTTCAACATCAAGCAATGAAACTAGGGCCGCCATTTAACCCCTCGCGGCGTAGTTTGTCCAATTGTTTGCTCGTAGGTTGACGAGTAGATCTCCAATATTGTTGGTCGAACTTTCTGCTTGTCAGCTAGACTAATGAGAATAGTGTAAAGAATAACTTTTTAAGGACAAAATCTGAATCATTACTTACGAAATATTTGTCCATTTCTTCAATGTTGGAGTACATATATAAGCGGCCGAGTTCCATTCTGTTGGTGACACCTCATGAGTCGTCTTTGCGTGACGGCTTTACCCTTCCTTGAAATATCTCAAGGTCACTCATAGGTGCTCCTTGACAATGTGATATCGCGTTGTCTGGCATTCACATTGTGCTCATCGGCGAAGTACGTACTGGAGAAGTTCGATATCTCTTTAAGAGCATATGCCTCAGCGATACACCCTTCAACCCTAGCCTTGTTGCGTACGGATGCCCTTATCTTTTTCAAGCCTCTTTACATCCCACATCCACATCTTTATGCAGGTCCACCAATCTCTGCCGTAAGGCAAATGTACCAAGAGATGTTGCATGACGTTCATAAATCCAGGTGGAAATACCTGTTCCATCTTGCATACAAGCAATGGTATTTCTTTCTTTAACTTTTGCATCATCTTCTTCGTGATTTCTTTAGCACATAACTGCCTGTAGAAAAAACTAAGCTCTGCTAACATTCTCCACAATTCATCCTTGAAGTAGCCACGAAACATTACAGGGAGAAGTCTTTCCACGATGATGTGGTAATCATGGCTCTTAAGACCATTTAGCTTCCCGGTGCTGACATTCACTACACGTCTTAGGTTAGCTGCATAACCATCTGGAAATTTGATAGTTTTCATCCATCGGAGCACTTCTTTCTTCTCTTGAGGTTTAAGACAATACGGAGCTCGTGGCATGGCTATTCGTCCTTCTGAATCTTGTATGATCTCAAGCGCTGGTCGATCGCAAATCTCGGCCAAGTCTCTCCGTGCCTTAACATTGTCTTTTGTTTTTCTTTCACATCAAAGCACATGCTTATGATGCTTTCTGCGACATTACGCTCTTGGTGCATGACATCTACATTGTGCATAAGAATCAATGCTTTCGCATAAGAGAGACTCCATATTGCACAAATATGAGTCCAGTTATGCTCATCATTGAAACCTTCGAAACCGTCATCTGTTGATGCGAGTTGGTATGCGGGCACTATCTCGGCATCGGTCGAGCGTTTTGGCGGGCCTTTTGTAATAGTGGTGTCCTTAGGAATGCGTACTAAGTCTCCTAAAAGGGTGATTATGCGGCAAAAACCATCGATGGCAATCAAAAGCAGAACTTTCCACCATGTCGTGCAGGAATGCATCTGAGTCGACCATACATATGGGACAACAAAGCCGACCATGAACACTCCATCCAGCCCATATGCCATATCTTTGGTAAATCATGCTGTGACCACAAGTATGCAACACACAAGGTAAAGTTTACTTTACCATAGGCATCATATGCTTGTACCCCTATCCACAACTCTTTCAACTCTTTAATTAACGGTTGCATGAACATATTAAGGTGCTTCCCAGGATGATCAGGACCCGGTATGACAAGGGCTAGAAACACGTACTCATCTTTCATGCATAATGCAGATGGTAGGTTGTACGGCATAATAAAAACCGGCCAACAAGACTACGGGGTGGCACTTGTGCTAAAAGGTGTGAACCCATCTGTCGCCAACCCTAAGCGAACATTCCTAGGGTCCCTTGCAAAATCGGGGTCGAAGCGGTCCAGTGCCTTCCATGCATCGGCGTCTGACGGATGCACCATCACTCCATCACTACCACGGACACCTTCTTTATGCCACCTCATATGCCTAGCTGTTTTTTTAGATAAGTATAACTGTTTAAGCCTCGGTGTGATTGGCATGTAGCGAAGTTGTTTCACCGCGACATTTGTCGTCACCGTTATCCCCTCATCATTTAATACCTCGACAAATCTACATTTTTTGCAGAAAAGACATCGAGGTTCGTTGGCATATTCCTTCCAGAACAACATGCAATTATCTTCGCAAACATCAATCTTCTCATACTTCATCCCAAGGCCGGACAACAACTTCTTCGACTGGTACATGTCCTTCGGCATCTTATGGTTCGGCGGAAGAATATCATTGATCAATTGGACCAGATCATTGTAGCAATTGTTTGAAAAGTTATATTTCGACTTTATTGACATGAATTGCGTCACGGCCGCTAGGACGGTCACGTTGGTGGAATCATGCAATTGCTCTTTCGAGGCCGAAAGGAGGCTATAGAACCTTTGAACCTCCAGCCCAGGCTCTTCTTCGGAATTAACCTCAAAATCCCTACCAATATCATTCATCATCTCATCCATCCTATCTTCATCCTCATGGTCCGTCTCAATGGGTTGTGCCTCACCATGCTCGTACCATGTCATATAGTGCGACATAAAACCAAACTTGCACGGTGGCGTTCCACATCCGACTTAACATGCCGAGCAAAGTTTGACACTTATTCTGAGGGCACTTTACAACACCACTGCAGCCCTGCGACGCATTGTCCATAAGCGTCGTGTCTTGACCCCCATTCTCTTGAATGTGCCTAGTCTTACTCAACCATTGTACATCCATCTTCTATCATCACCCATTATGGATGCTAAAAACGAGTAACAAGATCAATCACAGTGTGTTATGGTTGCTAACAAGAGCTCTCTTGGGAAAGATTGGTCCTAAACCCACCCAGAATGGGCGCTTGAGCAGTTTATAGCGAGCCTTACGGTCGAGCGAATTTGGGCATAACCCATTTGTTCTCCAAATGCACGCCTAGTCTTGGTGCATCGGAGAACAAGCGGGTTATCTTGCCGAGATTCCATTCCATTCAACTTCGTCAAAAATCCTACATATGCTCTAGCGTCCATTCCTAAACTATCCAAATTAAAGCTGGACAATTCGGGCAGCACACCTCACAAGTAAATGTGAGATGCGCCGTTCGAGCAGTGACGCCTAGGTTTGGCTGACCAAATCGATTCTACTTAACAGCTAATGAAACAATATTATATAACTCATAAACGATAATCGGTTGTATGAATCGCTGAACAATACTAGTGATTAACATACATATACAACTTAGTTTAAATGGGAATGGGCGCTAGGGTTATGAACTTCAAAATTATAACCTTCCCATGGCACATAAGCTACTAATACGTTTTTTCCTCTGATTCAACAATTGATACATATGTATTTGTTCTCCTCTTCTAAAAAATAGAACATTTTGGCTGCAACAACATGTCACTGAGACAATGAGAGGCGTATAAGGGATGTGGCTGCAACAACATGTGGATTTAATCATTATACTACTAACTTGGGCCATGTGCATTATCGACTAATAGGCAAAACTGAAACATTGTGGCGTGCAGTGCAAACAGATGGCCCATGTAGTTAATAATATTGGGTTGTGTATGGCAATCAGATGAACAACTAAAGGGTTTGCATTCTAAAATTAATGAATAACTAAAAAAGTAGATGAAGAAAACGGTGGAAAACTCACCTTCCTCGGAGATTGTGGTGGCGCGACGAGGTGGGGAAAGGCGGCGAGCTATAGCGCTCTTGCTTAGGAGCTCGAGCGGCTGGCGGCAGCGCTTGGAGGCGCGGCGGCGGCTTCGGTCTTGCGGCGTCGTGATCGAGGCGGTGGGTCGGCGCTGCCGGCAGGCGAACCTCAAAGATGAGGTGAGGCGGCGCCGGCGGGTGACGCGGCGGACCCGGCGGCGCGACGAACAGGCGGCGAATCTGGTCGCAACAGGTGAAGGGTGGCGGAGACGGCGGACGGCGGACCGGCGGCGCGGGATGCTAATCGATTTAGTGTTTTCGGTGGCGATCAAATAGGCACGCGAGGGTCGCCCGTGTGGTTATTATGGCATATTTTCGTCGGCCCGGGTGGCCGACGAAAACACTGCTTACTCGTGCCACGTGGCTCAACTCGGGTGGGCCGAGATGTTTTCGTCGGCCCGAAACACCGACGAAAATAATTTGAAATTCAATTGCCGCCTCTGGCAAGATTTTTTTCGTCGGTTTCTTTAATAGACTGGTGAAAATATATTTATTATCGTCGGCTAATGGTTCTGACCGACGAAAATAAACCAATTGTCGTCGGCTTGCTTTGGGCTGACGAAAATTGTGTATTATTGTCGTCGGCTTGTGGAAAGCCGACGAAAATATATTGGACCGACGAAAAAAATACCGTTTCCTGTAGTGAAGGCATCTAAATCATTTTCTCTCATATCTTTCTCAATTTCAACGCAACCTTAATTCTTATGTAAAGTCAAAATACGCCTTATAAAAATAAACACGGGAAATACGTACTTCTGAAAAAGGGTAACCATAAATACCGTGAACTCCCAATGATTGGGTGGGTCCTTAAGATCACTAAACGTGCCATTTTGCTTTTGTTAAGTGTTTCCGATAGAACTTCATTCTTCTTCTTCTGTTTCGCGAAAGGGTTGAGTTAGTTAATATAGTTACTTTCAAGGCTGGGAGGTCACAGAAATAAATACAGGGAGTAAGTGTGAGTTCAAGCATCGCACCGAGTGAAGTATCCATCTTGTTGGCAACACAACACCTTTTCCTAAGTGCACGGGAAATAATAAACAACGAATTTGCTACGTAACATTCGACTACAAATTTTGAGAAAATCTTTCGAATTTCTCACCATTCAATTTGTGTCATGATTCGTGCTCCAAACCACCTCCGACAATGAGGTTCTCTGTCTTTGATGATAATTTGGCAAGTTAGGGTTTGTACTGACCAGAATGAATCCTTGACTATTGGGGGAGGCAGTGGTGGTTGCGGTAGCGTGCCGCTGGCTGCGAGATTGGATGAGGGTAGTGGGCGGCGGTTGGTGGGTGCGACAACGATGTCTTTGAGGAAATCTTGGATGGTAGGAGGTGGTGGGGTAGAGGATCTAGTGGCGATAAACCGCCAGAGACAAAGAAGAAAGTGGTGCGGTGGGGGTAAGGTGGCAGCGGTTGAAGCAATCGTGATTTTATTAAGTCAAATAAGCTCATTAACATAATTTGATAAAAATCAAAATGGAATTAAGCAACAAAGATTAACTACACATTTTAATTATTACAAATTTGTACAGCGGAATGAATACATTATACAAGAATTTAATTACAAATTACAATACAAATTCAATGAATAATTAATTATATCACAAAAAGAAATAAAAATGTACAAGATTTCTAAAATATACTCTTGTATTGATCATCTTTGATAGCCCTACATGTCAGTATAATTGCATATATAAATAAAAGTAATAAATTAATATAGCAAGAAAATTTTAAAAAATAGAGTTGCCATTAGACCCGTATGAAATGGTATCGCTCACTAAGATACCAGATTCATCTGAGGCCAAATCGGCACCTCTGACGAAAATAGGGTTTCATCGTAGATCGAGAACTACTCCATGCTGGTGAATAGCTTCATTGGGGGGACATGAACGGGCTGCCCCGTGGATTAATTGCAGGGGGAGCTGTTGAAGTGCTGAAATAGAAACCTACTCAAGTTTTGGAACACAAGGCGGCATTATACAAACCTGTGAATTTAATCGTAGACATGCGAATTGTAAAAATTCGCGCGGTAGAAAAATACATTTCCATTGTAAAAAGATAAAAATCTTGACAATAGAACAAGATAGACTTGAATCCACTGTGCCTTAGGACAGGACAATCAAATATAGAGCCCTAGCCAAATCTCCCCAGTCAAGTCTTCCAAAGGAAGCCTCCAACTAAAATCATATATTCAGAGTCCTAGAGCATAAGGAGCAGAACCCCAAAGGCACCACTCGGTCAAGCCTCAGTCAAGCCTTTAGAGCAAGCCACACAAGGTCACAATCACCTCAAGTCTCTAGGAAGACAGAGACAGGAGTAAGGAGGAGCTCAATAAAGGAGCAACCCTAGGAACCATAAGGTTTAGAGGAGCAAGACAACCACCTCTGCATTACCATCACCAGCACAATCCATACACCACCAGCATGATATTTTCATTCACAACCCCATGTAACCATCCATTCTTTAACCCTCAATAGCAGACATATGCATAGCAATAGGAAAAATCAACTAGAAGCTAAGACAGTAGCATTCCTAGTGGTCACAGTTATTCGATGTTGCAGGGGTTGTGCCGAGCGTGCCTAGTAACCCACTCATGCTCCCTGGCTCATGGTAGATTCAAGGCTATCATCATGGCACTATCCAAAACCTGAGCATCAAACTTAAGATCATCATAGACCAAATATTATCATTCATCAGCACATCATAGAACACAATAAAGCAAAAATCAGTAGTAAATCGTAGTGAGCCCGGGGTGTACCAAACCCTAGCATGGCTTAGGTGAATTGGCCAGGGAGTAGGGGCAACCAGAGAGGGAGAAGCTACTTGGAGAGGGAGCGGCTGGGAGGCTAGGCACTAGCCAGAGCAGGCGGCGTCCTCAGGGCTTCGGCCTAGGCTTGGCCGTCCTGGGGATTGAAGTGAAGCGGCCAAGGAGCTACAGCCGTGGCGTGCGTGCGAGGCTGAGTGCGGCCCACGGAAGCTTGGAGTCAAGGGGAAGGAGCCCTGTGGCCCATTGATCTAGGAAGGAGTAGGCTTAGGGGCAGAGGTCCAAGGAGGCGCGCATGCATGTGGGGGCCCTGGCATGTAGGTGTGAGGAGGCTAGGGAGAGGCCTGGTAGAGGGAGGAGCCAGAGGCAGCGGGGTCAATAGAGCCAGGTTGGCGGGGCCGACGGGACCGAGAGGCAGCCATGGCGCTGGTTGGTGAGTAGAGAGGGAGGGGAGGAAGAAGAGAAAAGCTAGAGAAGAGACCAGGAGCTAGCCGAATGGATAAGGATGTAGAAAAGAAAAAGAATGAAAATAAAGAAAGAGAAAAATAGGAAAATGTGTAAATTTTCTAAAACATGCAAAAATGAAAAAAATAATCAAAGAAAATAATAACAACATAATATTTATGCTAGTAATTACGTAAAATAGATGCAATTAATGATTTATCAAAATAATAAAATAAGAGAAAAGATAAGATAAAACAAGAAATATGTATTTTAGTAAATCAGCTAAAATAGTAATCAATCTATATTTGTACACGATTCAAAATAAGTTGAATCAATTAAAATCTGTAATTTTAGTGGTCAAATTTTCAGTTAAAGCACAACAAAGAAAATTATATAAAGCCTTAAAGAGCGCAATAAAAATTTTATAAATCTTAAAATATTAATAAATAGGGGTTGGACATATTAAAATATGTACAAATTTATTGGCCACTAGGATATCGCATTTATGTAATTTCAAGAGTTAAGTCCAATCTGTCCACTGATCCACTGTACCAATCGGGTGAAGACGATTATTTTGACCAAAATCTAGGCAAGCATTCTTTGATTAGATTTGAATTAAATTTCATAAAATTTATTAAGAATATATGTGATATCGCTAATGCATGAAAAAAATATTATTTAAAGAAAAACCTAAATCGGATTATTTTAAAGAAATGGGTATTGATGAATTGCTGATTCAGTATGTGAAGCTTAAAAATGTTGAATTGGCTCACTCAACAGATGAAGTCAGTGTGGTACTGTCGGGACCCGAGTATGCAAATCCGGACCCTCTGTGTATTCAGCACTAGTCCAGGATCACGCTAGTGCACACAGTCTCACCTTCGGTACATATCACAATCATAACCAACGAAATAATAAAATACTTTAATTAAATACTCAAACTAGTTGATTGACCTCATGGTCAAGTTACAAAATCGCCTCATGAGGCGAAGACTTATTAAAATATTCAAATCTGTTGAATAAATCGGACTCGTGGCGCCAACCAATTTGCCACAGGCAACTGACTGGGCTCGCTCCTTAGTTCGTCGGTTCCTCCTGAAGCTCCTCCTCTGGCGGGGTTGCTTCTTCTTCAACTGAAGTTGTGTTGTTGTGGGGGTGAGTACTTTGAGCACTCGACAAGTCATGCCTGAGAATGCAATGCTAATCGCTACATGCATGGCTTAGTACAAAGGATGAGCTACGGTTCATGTGCGGTGCTGACATTCAAGATAAGCGATAATAGATTGCAAAGCGATAAAACAATAGTAGGAATAGTAGCTTTCACAAACAATTCAATTGTAAACCATTTTCCGTCTTAAGTCAAGTTCAACATTACCAACCCAAGCATTTTCCATAAACAAGTCATTTCATGAAAATCTAACCCTTGATTGTAATCACGAAGCGATGCTCAATACCGTGAAACACGGCTATTGAATAGGTTGTACACTCTGCAGAGGTTATACACTTTACCCACAAGATACGGTCAAATACCACCAAGGCAAGTAACTGTAACAAAGTCTTTCCAAAGTTTCGTCTAAACCCAGTACTGCCCGCTAAGGTATCAACACTGGAGGGACTGGTTACCACACCCAGGGCCCTCCTCTTGCGCCATGTGAGTTCTCACCCGCTCCTCCGAACCCCACACCATCACGACAGTACCAAAGAATAGATTTCCCAGTTTACTTAGCTAGGCCCGTCCCATTACGGAGCTTGTGGTTGTATGAAAGACTCAGTTCAAATGCTCGCAAGGTTAAGTCCTTAGTTGACCGAGGCAAGACTAACCAAGTATGACCTCAAATATCCAAAACCAATAAAAACCAAATACAACCGCCCAGTTGCCACTCTTGGCCCACCAGAAACAATCTTGCCACATGCCTCAGTCTAAATCATTTTTCACACCCCGGTTCTTTACCATTGCACCACGTACCATCATCTACTCAATAACACATGTCTCATTCACAAAACACGTTCCATATCTCATTAAGTCAATATTAACTGTGATATTCAAAAATCATGGATTATCCACGTGGCAGGGCTAAGCATACTACTCACGGTCTACTCAACCCATGTTGGCCAATTATTAATGTCAGCTGTTAATCCACAACCTAGGGTGACAAATGATTCATGGCCTACAATTATATCGACAAGGTGGCATCTGACGACTAGTCATTTAACTAATCGAAAATTCACTCAAACCAATTTTTATTAAATTAGCATGCAATAAATTAAATCGAAATAATTTTTCTATGATGGGTTCAACATGATCAAACACAACTTGCCTTCAAAAAGTATTGGTTCTGGTTCCTGAGCTTGCTCCTGGGTCAGAACTTCTCCCTCGAAACCGTCGGGCACTTCAACGTCTACACGTAACGTAAATAAACAACAATAAATAAATAAAACAGAGAGCAACTAAAGTCAAAAATTCAATTAAAATTCACAAACAGAAAGAGCTTGATTTTACAAATTTATAGAAATTGGAATCACTCAAATCGGAGTTAAAAGCATAAAAGTTATAAGCGTTTGAAGTTTCAAAATACATTTAAAATCAATAATCCGAATTAACTAAATATTTTCTTTTCGGAAAAATAATTATTGCGTCATCTTTGACCGTGTGCCACCACGAGTGACCGTGGCCTTGCTAACGTTAGCCTTGGCCGGCTCCGTCTTGGCGTCGGCATAACGTCATTATGCGTCGGCCGCGACTCGACCATCTCGGCGAGTGGGACCCACCGTGACGTCAGCATGACATCACCGGTGACGTCACACGCCGCGGTCGCGGTCGCGGCTGCGTCGCGGGCCCACGCTGTCGGCGTCCGCGTGCTGTCGCGCGGTGCGGCTCGGTGTGCCCGCAGCGTCACGGCGTGATTGGGCTGCGGTGCGGTGCGATCCGAGCCGTTGCTTCTAGATCTAACGGTGCATGTTAAACCTAGGTCTCTACGGAGAGGAACACGTGGACAAACCTCAGCCCTAGGATGAAGATCGGACGGTTGTGGGCCTTCGGGGGCGGTGATGGCTTGCGGTGTCGTCGCGGCCGGGCCGAGGCGACGGCGTCGCGGCGCGGCGATCCCGAGCTCCTCCGGCGTGAAAAGTGGTGCTCGGCGGCAGCGGAATGAGTTCGAGGTGGCACGCGCGAGCGGCGAAGAACGGCCGGTGGCGGCGAACAGCGCAAGAACTTCAGCGGAAGGCTTCGGACTTGGCAAGCTCGTCTGGCGGCGGCGGCGTCTCGGCGGCGTGGGCTAGGGCAAAAGGTGCGGCGCGACTAGGGCTTCCGGCGTGTGGCGGCGCAATAAATAGGACCCTCGGCGTCCGTGAAACTCACGAAACCGAGGCCCGGTCGAGGCCTGGCCGCGAGTCCGGCGGCGATCTGAAAGAGGCGTGGCGACGTGAGCCCTTGGATCCGGATCGCCGGCGGCGGCGCTAGGGTTTTTCGAGTGGGCCGCCTGATGTCGACCCAATACTATTCATCCGGATTTTAATTCCTTTCCGAATAAAATTAATTCCTGAAAATTAAATAATTCATTTGGGGCATTAAAAATACTAGAAAAATTCTGGAAAAATTCTCAAAAATATTTTAGGACATTTGTGACTCAAATAAAATATTTGCAGCAAAATTTTACTTTAACTTTTCTATTATTTAATTAATTTGGTAAATGGCTTAACTCAAAAAATAAATCCAAATAATTTCCAAAAATCTCTCAAAAATTTAAAATACCATTTTAATGCAAGAAAAGTAAAAATTGGGGTGTTACAGGTACATATATGAGGTGGGTAGAGGGTGCCATGTTTGACGATTGCCGTGAGGGCCCTCAACATAGGTTATAATATAAGGATAAAACAACTACACTTGGACAATTTGTCATATTGAAAAGTATCAACCATAGTGTGTGACATAGACCAGAGAAGGTTGTCTTATAAAGGTAATTGATCTCCGCATTAGGTAAGAGTAGATAACTAAGAGAGGCGTGAAATTGAGATGCGCCGGAGGCCCAGTGAGTGACACATTTGATAACCAGTGTTGGTTATTGGGTGTTATATTTAAACGCCATGAGATGAGTAACTCTGATTTTGAGGAGTTCAAACTGACCGCCACATGTAATAGTACCACCGATTTCAAAATGGAGTACAACTGGTAGGTGGTCAGAGTTGGAGATCTATTATCTAATTAGTGATAAACATTCTGAGTTCTTGACTGAGGTTGGGTTCACTATAGTTAAAGTGGTACAAAACCTATGCATGGTTAAAAATCATGAATTCATGCATGCTCTTAGATTGGAGACTATAGAAGCTATGTTTGCCTTATATATGAGTGCTAGTAGAAATTTTAATAATAAAAAAATAGAAATACAGATCTTTCTAATAAAACCTATTTTTGGAGAAAGGAATTGAGGAAGGATTTAAGAGTTGGTTTTGGGAAGGAAATTCATATAATATATTTTGTTAATAACGCTTACTGAGTACCTATTGTACTAACCCTTGTATAAATCCCTCTTTGCTTAGAAGCTAAGCTCGACGGATTCACCAAGGAGGAGTGGTTAGAGAGTCACCTACAGGATTAGGGTGATGAGATAGTGGAGGACTACCTAGAGGACTAGGTGTAGTAGTAGTTTTTATGGCAGTGATCGTCGTTCACTGGGGTATAATTATATTACTATTTGTATGCAAGCTTTTTTTGTAAAGGTTATGTAATGACTTATGAAATTCAGACATGTAACTTGCATGGCATGGATTGTAATAAAGTTCCATTGCTAGTCTGTAATTATTGTTCTGCTGCAACACTTTGAATAAGTTGTATTAACTAATAAAATATTAGGTCTGCTTGATGTTTTATTAGCTAATATGCCTAGATCAGCGTAATTAACTCGGAGTTAATGACAGGGTTACTGCCATTACCTTGGGTTAATTAGGCAGGTCGCCACAGTGGTGGGAGGTTGTAGCAGCTAGACAGTGGGCCTTGCTGGTGTCGGAAGGCATAGAGAGGCTGTACGCAACACGCTGGCTCAAAATTTGCTTAATGCCCAGCCCACCCATGTGGTGGACCCATGCATTTGTAGCTTCCCGCTTACACTTTTGTCATCATTTTGTGTAAAAAGGTTGATCTAGAGGTGCTACATTTAAATACAATAGAAATTATATACTATTATAACTCACTTTAGACAAGTAATACGGGACTGATCCCACCATCACAATACTACATAGACCACATGGGCCACCCCACTAATCGGCTAGGGTATTATGCTAACCCCCTTAAAGGCTGACATTCTTTGTAGCACACCATATACATGATAAATGTCTAGAACCATCCTTTAATACATGTCTGTGCACCTAGTGCTAGCATATATATCATGCCGTATGTCCATGTCGAACTCACATATGCCATGCACCATATGCTCATGCCCCTTCCCACATGCGCATGTGCAACGAATGTTAACAATCTGATACCATCGATAACAAATTGGCCTAAAATTTGCTCAATACCTAGCCGATCAATGGGGTGGACCGCACATATATAGCACTTCGTTTACACTTTCGCACTTCGTGTAAAAGAGTTAACCCAAAGGTGCTACATTTGGATTCAATACGCATTATATGCTACTATAACTCACTAAACAAGCAATGTGAGGTTAATCCCATTATCACAATTCCACATAGGCCACTACACTAATGGATTGAGGTATTACATACGCCCCTTAAGGACTAACGCCCTCGTAGCACATTGTATGTGTGGCAAATGCTTAGAGCCACTCCTTTGTACACATCCATGCATTCAGTGCCAGCACATATGTCATACTGTATGCCCACTTTAGGTCCACACATGCCATACGTTATATGCCCATGCCCCCTTTCCACATGTGTCCGTGAAGCGAAGGTTGATGCTTTGATACCATCCTATAACATCTTGTTCCAAAATTCAGCTATTGCCCAGCCCAACTATGGGATGAATCGGCGCACATATAGCATCCCGTTTACACTTCTTCCTTACTTTGTATACAAGTGTTAACTTGTAGGTGCTACATTTGAATCTAACAGGCATTATATACTATTATAACTCACTTTAGACAAGAAATAGGGACTGATATCACCATTAGGACACCATATAGGCCACATAGGCCACTACATTGATGGATCAGGATATTACTCTCACCCTCTTTATGGACTGACATCCTCATTAACACACCTTATATATGACAATTGCTCAAAACCATCTGTCGGTACTGTCGATGGTTGTGATTGGCAATGAAGAAAAGAGAATGGGGCAAGGCGGAAGATCTGAGTCTGATGGTAATGCAAGGCGCAAAGGCGGTTTTTCGAGTTCGAGCTCTCCAATGGAGATAACACCCTAATCCTGCATTCGTTGTTTACGGTGTAAGTGTGAATGTTCTTGTTTACAAGCTTTCTCTTCTGATTGTTCCTCTCTTCTCCTCCAGGCTTCTTCTCTCTTTATCGCCCGGAGGGTCTCTGGGTATAGCCAGTAGGAGTTGTTGGGGCTGCGAGGCCGCAGGAGGCAGCGAGGCACCAGAGGTAGAGGAAGACCGTCTGTGGCTGCCCGAGGCCGAGCCTGATGGCATCTGAGGAGCAGGCCGCCGTGGCGAGTCTGGCCTGTCTACCCATTCTTGTCGCTTCGTCCCTCGATCTTACTGTTTGTGCAGCACGGCTAAGACCTTCGAAGCTCTCCCTTTTGCATGGTGGGCTCGGCCCACCCTTGAGGCTAGTCGATCGGCCCGTGTAGCGATACCCGGACCCATATGTTCCACACTAGCCCCAGTGCTTGGCCAAAGTGCCGCCCTTTATCATTGTGATGCTCTCCGGATGTTATATCATTCGATGGGGAGGTCGTGAAGGACTCAATGACCTCGCGCTAACCCTTCCGAGTGGTTTCTACGCAATTCATTGGGGATTGATGATTGGCCATCTCGGTGTGTATCTTCGTCGGTCGATTCTCATCAAAGTGGTACTTCGTGCGTGTGGCGATCTGTTCAACTTGGCGCGTGCCTTGATTAGATTGATGGTGCCCGTACTCGACCGAATCGGAGCATGGCTTGGCCCGACTTGGGGTGCACCGCCTATTTGGCCTTTGGCCGAGTGGTACTGTGTGTGTGCAGCGATCGGCTCATCATGGGCGTACCTTGAATTGGTCGAGTGGCACCAGCGCCCTATCATGTCGGGCCTTGACATGGCCCTTCATAGGCGCACCCTCGTTGGCCTTTAGCGAGTGGTACTGTACATGTCTGCGATCGGCTCATCATGGGCGTACCTTGAATTATCCGAGTAGCACCCATACGACCATGTCGGCGCATAGCTTGGCCCATCATGGAGCGTGCCCTTTGGATTTTTGTCATGTCCTGATGCCATCCTGCGGCGACCAACAAAAGACCCGACACGGGGTTTACGATGGGGAGAGCGTACCCATTCCCATTGGGAAGACACCCGGCTTCCGCTCGAAACAAAAACCGGCAATCGACCCGTCGAGGGGCGCACCACATCCCAAGCTGGGTTTCAATTCACCGACAACTGTCCACCACAGTCGTGGTGTCCAGTTGGTTAGGAAAGGTCGTGGTAGTTCTTCGTCAGTCTTGGTCGCGACGCGCGGTGCGGGCCCCGCTTGGAGCGAAATTCATCATTACCCTTTATGGTTCCGAGGCGCCGTGCGGGGCTTGAATCTTCCTTTGCCCGTCGCGTCCCTGCCCTTTTGCTCTCGAAGAGTTCATCGCCTTCCTTGCAAACTTCGCCGCTAGGTTACGCCGCCGCCACACTTTTCCCTTTCCCCCGGCGATTCCTTCCAAAAATGGTGACTTCTTCCCCCCAGGGCACCCCTGCCACGCCCTCGGCCCAAGATTGGGTCACCTCGGCCATTGTGAGGCGGGCACTGGAATCGATGATCAACATAGGGGTCATCTTGCGGCGGCGTTGATTCTTTCGCCCGACTGCGGTGAGTCTGTCCACCCTCGCTCTGAGGAGATTGTCGTCTTTGAGTCTTTCTTCCAGCGGTTTGGGCTCCCCACCAGCGATTTCTTTTCTTGACCTTCTCCACTTCTCTGGCATTGAGTGGTCCATTTGAATCCCAATTCGATCCTCCACATTGCCGTCTTCATCCACCTTCTTGGCGTTTCTTGGTATTCGCGCGCATTTCAATCTTTTACGCCACCTTTTTCTCCTCAAGCCTTTTCCAACCAAGGCGCCCTAAAGTAGTTGGGGAGCACGCATCAATTGAGGATGGGTTGAGGAAGCTCTATTCGCCCTCCCTTCGGGACCTCGAATAAGGGTTGGCACCAGAATGGTTCTCTTGTGCCAACCTTTACCCCCGCCTTCCCCTTCACCGGAGAGCCCCCAAGGGTTTCCGCCTCTTGGACCGAAGCCCCGCAGAGCCATGAGATGGATTAGGTCGATGAGCTCCTCGCCAAGATCTGCGACTTGAAGGAGGCGGGGTGGCCGTCGGGATCCTCACCGGCTTGCCATTCGCGGGTCAGCCATCAAGGCCAGGTCTTCTGGGGTATGAATTCGAGAGAGGATGACCCCGTGAGAGGTCCCAAGACATTGACCAAGATACACTCATCGTCCGAATGAGCAATCTCCAGCTCGGATGCCATGATCTCGTTCAAGAATATTCCAAGAGCCTTCAGCCTGGCGAACCCCCCTCCTGAGGTAAGTGCTCAAAGCTTGTTGGCGTTTGGTCGTCGATCATTAGCCGACTGCTGACGGGTTCTGTGCTCGTTGATGTTCGCAGAGTCACGCGGCATTTTGCTCGGATCTTCCTCTTCCGCCTTCTTCGTGCTGGAGCTTCACGGGGAAGCGTCCCGTCGACCCCTCTGTGGAGGAGCCGAGTGCGAAGAGGAAGGATCCCAAGCCTAAGGGAGGCACTGAGCAGGGGCCGGCACCACAGCCTGTCGCCGGGGGTCATCCGCTCGGGGATCCGCGAGACCGTACGTCAAGAAGTCGACGCCCCGGCCTCCACGCATCCGAATAGCGCCGGTCACCTCCCCGAGTGGTTTTACGACTCAGAAAGGGGCCGGGCTCAAGATAAGGAAGTCCCGGAGGTTGGTCGCGCTATTGGTCTTTGTTCTTGCTTCTTTGGCGTGTGCTTGACTTTTGTTCTGGTGATCAGGACAGCAGCGGCAAACGTTCCCAAGAGGGTTCCGACCGCCCTTGTCCCTTGAGCGATGTCGAGGATGTCGGATCGAGAGGAGCAGGATCGCTTGTCCTTATTGCATCGGCGGTGATAAAGTAACCGGGGCGGTGAAGCCATTCCACATCGCGCCGGGGCGGTAGTCTGAGCCGGCTAACGTGACGCTTCTGAGTGCAGGCCGGCCGCGGGGTGAAGCCCTGGGCCCTCGGTCGACCTGCATCTCCGTGGAGAGATTCACCGACCGCCTAACCGGCGAACCCGGCCCGGCCTCGCTTGGATTGTATACGCCACGAACAAATGGAAGACCTTCGGCAAGGGGGATGAGAAGCTGAGGGAGGAGTTGTACCGGAGTGCTATGAGGTGTGCCGAGCTGGTCCGGGTAAGCTTTCTCCTTTTTCTTCTTCGTCTATTCGCACCAAGTGGCATTTCTTCATCTCGGCGTTCTCCTGGAAATGGGGGACCGCTCGGAGGAGAGGGACGCTTTGCTCAAGGAAATACTTCCCAAGGTCAAGGAAGCGGCAAAGAAGACTGAAGCCGACTTAGAGCGTGTTCGCCGTGAGGCGAGCCCAAGCATAGAATCTCGGTCTGAAGTAAAAAGCCACGAAGGAGGCACTTCAAGGTTCGTGCCCTTTCAGAGTGCTTTAGTTGCCGTCTTGGTTACCTTCGTCTTCTGACCTTGTTTCTTTGTTTAATTTGAGCGATCTGTCACTTCTAGCTTCTGTTGGGAGCTCGATCGCTAAAGGATTCGAGTTCGGACTCGGACCGACAAGAAAAATGGCCTTGAGGTGGAAGGTATGTATGTCTCTACTTGGCGCTAGGCCTCTCATGCTCTAGATGCTCATGGTGTCTGTCCGACTTCCTCGTAGAGACCGGAGGAAATCATTGGCCTTGGTCGATGTCATAATGAGGAGATCAAGGCTAGCCTTGTGATTCTGTAATTCTACACCTCTGTCAAGGGGTTATCCAAGTTCCTGGGCCATGAAGGAGCTGAGCCAGAAAATGAAGAGGAAGCTCTTGCTTTGCTGTCGACGGGGCCTGGGCAGCTCCGGGACTACATCCGGGAGACGGCGACCACGAGCGCTAGCCAAGCATTGGCTATCGTGAAGTTGTTATACCTCGGGGTGGAGCTGCAGGCCATCAAAGAGGGCTTCGCCTGCTCCGTTGATGACGATCAAGCCGCTCTTCTTCTTGGCGAAGTTAGGGACGTGGCTTCTTCTTTAGTTGAAAATCTGGACTTGGATCCTTAGTAGACGTTGACTCATGTTGTACTCAGTGCATTTCTTTTGATGCGGATACTATCAGTTACTGCCAGTCATGAGTGTTTTCACCACACCCAAGGGAGTCTTCTGAAGTGTCGTGCGCTGTGATTGCCCTGCTTGATCTCCCCGGTAGTGCGTTTTAAATGCTTCTTTAGCGCCTGTGCATCTCTTAGAGCATTTAGACTTCCCGTAGAGGCTGGATTTGACGCCAGCTCAGCTTAGCCACCCTTGGCTATATAAAGGTGTTACCGCTTATCAAAGCGATCACCAGTTCTTGTCGTCTTCATTCCTTCGCTTCTTCATAAGCCTGCCAATGGCGTCTTCTTCAAGCTCCGTCGTTCCCAGTGCCGAAGCGGCTCCGGCCTCACTCCGCCTCTGGTGGAGGGGTTGATCTTTGACTTCGGGGATGATGCTCCCACCCCGGAGGTCACTGAGGAGGAGCTCTGGGCGGACTACGATCTTGCCCTTACTGAGTTGGCGGCGGAGGAGGAAGCTGTCGCCCACGACGCCGTGGGCATAGAGGTCTTCCTCGAGGTCGTCTCGACCCTCTCTGAGATTGCGGACGTCCACATCAAGGCCCTGGGCCGTGCTCGCCACGCCGCATAGGTTTAGCTGCTTTTGAGGATACTTATGTAAAAATATGCAATTGGACGTAATGTTCGATCTATGATGATATATATTTATGGCTTTCTGGTTTTATCTGAATGGACAATGTTCTTTTTATTTGAACATTTCGTCTGACTGGCCTAGCCCCCGAGTGCATGGCTCTTTCTCAGACATGCATCCGGGTAGCTAGATTTCATCGTTCAGAGTTTTGTCACTTAATAGTTTTAGGGTTTAGCCATGATTGCTAGGAAAAAAGGCGATGAGTTTCTCAAAAAAGAGGGGTAAATGCTTGCATTCAGACACACTGTCGGGTGTAGCCCCCGACTTACTGCTTAGTTGAGAATCAAGTAAGTAGTAAGTCAAGAACGGCTAAGATTACAATGATACAATGGAATGCGTATTTTAAGTGTAGAAGCGACGTAGTTGTTCTATGTTCCAGGTGTTGCCGAGTGCCACGCCGTCTTCGCGCTTGAGTCGGTAAGACCCCAGGCGCACCACTTCGTCGACGATGTAAGGGCCTTCCCAGCCTAGGGAGAGCTTATGCTCGCTTTTCTGATTCTTTCTAAGAACCAGATCTCCTTTAGAGAAGGCTCGATCTCGAACGTTTCGATCGTGGTAGCGCCGGAGACCTTGGAGGTACTTAGCCGACTGGATGGATGCAACGTCCCTGGCTTCCTCCAGCTTGTCGAGATCTTCTAGCCGTCCTTCTTCTAACTCAGCTTCTTTGTAGTTCCAAACCTGTTGGGATTCGAATGCCAACTCGGTGGATAGGACCGCCTCCGAACCATATACTAGGAAAAAAGGCGACTGCCCGGTAGCCCTACTGGGGGTGGTTCTCAGCCCCCAGAGCACCAAAGGCAATTATTTTAACCATCGTGCTGCATATGGCTTGAGACGATCAAATATTCTAGCTTTTAGACCCTGCAACACCATGCCATTGGCTCGCTTGACCTGCCCGTTGCTCCGTGGATGGCCCACGGAGGCGAAGCAGATATTGATCTCGAGGGCTTCGCACCAGTCTTGGAATTCTTCACTTCTGAATTGGGCACCATTGTCAGTGATGATCCTGTTCAGCACGCCAAATCTAACGACGATCTCTTAAAAAAATTCTTTGGCTTTGACCGTAGTGATCGTTGCAACCGGCTTGGCTTCAATCCATTTGGTGAACTTGTCGACGGTGACGAAAAGGAAAGCAAATCCGCCCTGGCCCTTTTTGAGTGGTCCGACTATGTCAAGTCCCTAGACTGCGAACGGCCAAGTAAGCGGAATGGTCTGCAGCTCTGTGGCCGGTATATGAATTCTTGGGCAAAAAGCGGCAACCTTCACACGTCGGGGGCGACATCTTCCACGTCCGTTACGGCAGTCAGCCAGAAGAAACCTTGACGACAAGCCTTGCCGACCAGAGTGCCTGATGCCGCGTGATGTCCACAGATCCCCGCGTGACGGCCAGAAGAAACCTTGACGACAAGAAATCTTGAGGAGATTCTTCCCTCCTTGCTCTGATATGAACCGCCTGAGGACCCCGGAGGCACTCTTTCGATAGAGCTCCTCCCGACCACCACGTAGCTTTTGCTTCGCGCGTGATGCACTCGGCATGTCACGATCCTCGAGGCTCGTCCTTCAATAGATAATCGGATAGGGCTTGGTCGATCGGGTTGATGGCCAAGACTTCGCCTCGGCCGACTTCTCCGACGGATTTGCGGACTCACGATGTCGGCCCGCCGTCGACTTGCGAAGTTCTTTCACGAAGACTCATTGGGCGAAGCCCAGCCCGAGCCCAACTGGCGAGTTAAATCGCAACCGTTGTCGGCGAAGCACGTGGGTGAATCGATCCGTTGAACTTATCCTCCAATTCGCGCACCTCTGGCGATGCTGCGCAGACCATCTTTGTCATCGACACATGACCACTCATACGCCTTTGGGTTAATCACGGTGAGAGTCCTCGAGACCGTCAACCGCTTTGATACCGGCGATATGGCGTCACGGAGACCGTGTATGAGCGCCTCGTACTCGGCGGCATTGTTTGACGCTGGAAAATGGAGCTGAAGGACATACTTCAGCTTTTCCCCAGCCGGAGAAATGAACATGATGTCGGCCCCCGCACCATTCAGCGTGAGGGAGCCGTCAAAGTACATCGTCCAGTACTCGAGGTCCTCTACTGCTGCGGGCTCTTGCAACTCCGTCCACTCGGCTACGAAGTCGGCGAGCGCTTGAGACTTGATTGTGGTCCAAGGCTTGAAAGAAATCTTAAAGGCTCCGAGCTCGACCGCCCGTTTGGCGATTCTCCCGGTGGATTCTCGGTTGTGGAGTATATCCCCAATCGGGAAAGCAGTAACCACCGAGATCGAATGCTCTTGAAAGTAATGCTTGAGTTCTGAGAGCAAGCAATACCGTATATAGCAACCATGCTTGAGGATACCGCATCTTGGATTCGCCCAATACTTCGTTGACAAAATAAACTGGGTGCTGAATTTTCTGCAGGTGTCCCTTGTCCTCCCGCTCCACGACAATCGCGGCGTTGACTACGTGAGTCGTTCCTGCTATGTAAAGCAGGAGGGGTTCTTCTAGCGTCGTAGCGACTAATCTGCGGGCGTGGTCGAGGCGCCTTGAGATCCTCAAAAGGCTGTTGAGCCTCGGGCATCCATTGAAAGTTGTCTTGTTTCTTGAGTTTGAAGAACGGCATTCCCATTGCTTGGCGAGAGATAAACCGCCGAGTGCCACCATGCATCCGTGAGCCACGGACCTCTTTACGGCGTCGGCGGCTTCATCTTGAGAATAGCGTTGATTTTTTGGGGTTAGCCTCGATGCGCGGTGAGACACGATAAATCCGAGCAGGCTTCGAGAGAGCCGAAGCGCACTTTTGAGGTTAAGCCTCATCTTGAAGGCCGTAAGCTCTCGAGCGTCTCGGCGGTCGAAGTGAGGTCTTCTTTTACTCGGGTTTTAACCTGGCGTCGTCCGCGTATGCCTCCACGTTGCGTCACGAGTTGAGTGTGAAAACACCGCCAATAAGCGTCTTTGGTAAGTCGCGCCCGGCGTTTTTCAACTTCGAATGGCATTGTGGCGTAGCAATCGTGCGAGCGGTGTGATGAGCGATGTCTTGATGCGATCTTCTTCCTTCAAGCTGGATTTGGTGGTACCACAGTATCGTCTAAGAAACTTCGGGAGCTACGCACCGGCGGTGGAGTCTATCACTTGGTCGATGCGGGGCAACCCGAAGGGATCCTTTGGGCACGCCTTATTGAGATCAGTGTAATCGACACACATGCACCAGCTTTTATTCTTTTTGCGTACAAGGACTGGATTCGCCAACCAGTCGGGATGATACACTTCTCTTATGAAATTAGCCGCCAGAAGCTTGGTGATCTCCTCCTTGATGGCGTCGCGGCGGTCTTGTGCGAACCGCCGAAGCCGCTGCTTGATGGGCTTTGCTTTTTCGTCAACATTGAGTGAATGCTCGATCACCTCCCAAGGGACACCAGGCATGTCGGATGGTTTCCAAGCGAAGATGTCCCGGTTTATCCGAAGAAAAGTGACGAGCCCCTCTTCCTATTTGGGATCAAGCCCTGTCCCAATCAAGGCTGTCTGGGCCGAGTTGGACGGGTCGAGAATCACCTGCTTGACTCCCTCGTCTGGCTTCATGCCCGACTTGGCTTGCTTCGCAGTTGGGACGCCGCCTTCACCATGCGGGATGGCAACCGCTTTTGCTGATCTTCTCGGCCTCGGCCCGGCGCCACAGCGTCTCGGCGGATGCGGCTTTCCTTGCCGCACCACGAAGGATTGCTTGACATCCCCTCGAATCGTGATGACGCCACTTGGACCTGGCATCTTTAGTGTGTGATGCGTGTAGTGGGGGCGGCCATGAACACAGCCAATCCCGGCTTTCCCAAGACGGCATGGTATCTTAATCACGAAATCAGCAACCTCGAAGTTTAGGTACTCCGTTCGGTAGTTCTCCTTGGTTTCGAATGTCACCGGGAGCGTGATTTGTCCGAGTGGCACTGTCGAAGTCGGGGATTACCACAGTGAAATGGCGGCGATCACGCTTCAACTCGGGCGAGGAATCTTCATATCATCAAGGTTTTGGAGAAGAGGGCGTTGAGCCCACTTCCTCCGTCGACCAACACCCTCTTGAGCTGGCCTGCGTATATTGAGGTCGGGACGAAGGATATCTGCTGGGAAGGGGAAGCAATCGGGGTGATCAGAAGCGATCGAAAGTGGTGGGACCTCGGACCACCTCAGGTATTGGGGCGTCGCTGGCGTCACCGCGTTGACCTCCCGAGCGGTAAGCTTCTGCTTCCGCTTGGACTCATACGCAGCCGAGCCCCCAAATATATAGTTGAGCTCGCGCTCAGTCACCTGGTAGTTGCCCCCGTCTTCCTCGGGCGGGTCTTGCTTCTTCGCCGCTTCGCCCTTGCCCCTGTTTGCCCTATTGCTGCTTTCGCGGGCAAACCTCTTCAGGGTGTAGCAGTCCTTGGCCGCGTGCCTCCCCTGGGGGTGGAAAGGGCAGATGGCATCCATTACCTCATCGTAGCCGCCAGCCCACGGCCCTCGGGGACGAGCGCGCTCGGCCGTCGCCACTAGCTCTCCGGGCCCCGCTTCTTGTCCCTTGGTTTGGAGGACTCGGCGTGGTCCTTTTTATCCTTCTGCCGCGGGCGGTCCTCCTGGTGCTTCGCCAGGACGTCCAAGGCCGTGGTGATGAGGACATCACTCCTATGCATACGCCCGAGACTCCTCCAGTTGTGATGCAAAGACCCATCACAAGAGCATGAGCACGGCAATTGAATCAACAGGTGAGCTCGTTCCTAAGTACTCGTGCATATACTTGTGAGGATGGTATGCTACCTAATGATATTATTGATTATATTGTACTTAGGAATTTTGGAGAGGATCATGAAGGCTTTGGAAACCAGCAAGGGCCAGGAGGAAGGCAAGGAAGGTGTCCAAGTCAAGTTGGAAACCTAATTCATCTCGGAGTCGACTACCTCGGCCACCAGGAGCAGTACTCACTAAAATCGTCACCCAGGCCACAAACGGGATCCGATTTCAATGATCCATATATGCCTCGAAAGCTAAGGAGATAATCTTTCCAATGGACCTGGTTTCAGGTCATTTGGACTTCGGAGTCGACAGGAATTTGCATTGCAAGTTGGCAAACAGAATCTGTCCCAGGGTGCTGCGTCACCAATTTGGGCCGTTGGCCCATGTATCGTGTTGGAGTCCATCACGGACGCATCTAGGGTTTCTAGGACGTCCCCTAGCCTTTATATCCAGTAGCCGCCGCTAGGGTTTGATTTGGGTTTTGCTTAGATTAACTCTGTCTTTGAGCGATTATCGCCGTTCATCGGTTTGTGAGACCCCAACTCGTGAGCTTCATCCTCAATTGCAAATTCAGTTGCATCTTTCTTGTTCTTGCTTGTGTTCTCGATTCATTGGCGAGGATTAGCCTTCGTGGCGAGTCAACGGGTAGCGCCGCGGTTGATAACCCGAGGCAGCGTGGTGCTGCGATTGCGGGGGTTTTGATCGTGCCGATCGAGAAGCCGGATCGTGTGTGTCTCCGCGCCGCCTAATCGACTTATCCTCCACGGCGGAAGTTCGGCAACCCCGTCCCCATCAAGTGGTATCGAGCAAGGTTTACCGTCGGTTCGCCTTTCCCGTAGTTTAATATAGTTTTGTGTTAGTCCTATAGTCCACGAAAAAGCCAAAAAAAAATTGCAGTTCATAGTCTACCATACCTAGAACCACGCCCTAGCCTTTGCACAATTTTGTTTCAGAATCCGTAGTACTGAGTTTGTGTCCATAGTCGAGTCGTGTTGTTGGTTTAGATCGTGGTCTTAATTTAGTTGTGTTTCATCTCTGCTGCATCCCATATCCTACACTGACCCAGTTACCAATTGCTATTTGAGTCCTTGTTGGATTCGGATTGCTTTGTGGTTTTTCCCCAGTTTCGGAGTCCTAGTTGTGTTAGGGTTTCTCCTTCTTAAACCCTAATCCCCCACCTCCTGTTAGCCATATCGCCACCCCTCATCATAGAACCTGCCACCACAGATCATCGCATTCCATATCCACTCCATACGCCCTTGAGTTTGGAGAGGTGCCGCCTAAAACCACGATTGAGTCCTTAGTAAAAGCAGCCATAACTTTCGCATCTGGACTCGGAATTAGGCGAATTTTTTTTTCACGGACATCTACAGAAAATTTTACATCAATTCTCCCCCACTTTGTTGGGTTTGCCGAATTATTTTTGCGAAATTCCCTCGGGAAGATTGAGTTTTCGGCCGTCGAAGTTTGAGCACGCTTTTCGAAAAACACTTCTTATTTCATATCGGTTTCATCTTACATCTGTTCAGGCTGAAAATTTGTGTACTATCTACCTTTGTGCTCCTGATCCTAGGAAAAATATCAGAAAAATCAAAGAAAAATACAAAAAAATTGTGAAAGAGGCATAGAGCAAAAAAAATTGTGAGAGGAGAGCGAGAGAGCAAAAAAAAAAAGCGCAGGAGCAAAGGTAGGTGTTTTTACGTGCACGATAAAAATATTTTGCTGTTATGCTGATATCTGTTCATATAATCGGCGCCTTGTTGCTTGTCTCTTCATATTCCTTGTTTTACTGCTTGCACTAGACTAAGGCCACATTTAGACCGACAACTAGGGCAAGTGCTTTTGGACATTTATTCAGCATTACTATCTGTTCTTGAATTGTGTGCCACTCAATACATATAACCTTCCTCTGACTCCACATATACATCCTACGATCGGCCGGGTTATTGACCCTTGCAATCGCTTCATCACGCCCTCACGATGTCACGAACCGACCACCGGTTGCACCGTCCTCATTGTGTTGGTAAGCAGGATAAGAACTTGGTAAGATTGCTTAGGCGAGAGATCCCACCTAGTAGTTCATAGGGCTCATAATACTTGTGTTTGTACTTCCATCTGTCCTTTTACTGTGCTAACCATGGCGGTGGCAAGAAGGCGAGAGCGAGGATGATGATGTTACCATCAATATTGTGTCCTTCATTGAGTTATCGACCATCTTTGGGCGAGATAAAAATGATGTTCAAGAAGCATGCCACGACAACGAACAAGACCCTTGAGAGCATCGATCGACGAGTTTCCACCCTCACGAGAGGATGGATGCCGGTCGGCATCCTCGGCGACCATTGATGGAGGTGCATCCGTCAACAACGGCAACAATGACCAAGATGAGGATGGTGATTTTGAGGAAGATGAAGATGGCGACAACGTGCGCCCGAGCGTCTTTGCTCAAAAGACGCCCGTCTGCATGACCGTCTTCGCGCAACCATCACGGTATGGGAGGTAATATCGAACCGCAATGATGATCCTTTAAGCTAAGGTAAAATTCACCATCCTTCCTTTTACGGAGCTTATGATCTTGATGCTTACTTAGATTGGAAGATAGCGATTGAGCGAAATTTAACTCCCATCTAGTTCGAGATTCATAGGGTTAGACAAGCCACTAGTGAATTTAAAGATTTTGCTATAATCTGGTGGAATGAACTAGTAAATGCCGCTACAACTTTGATTCTTGGGCGAGATTAAAAGATGCTATCGTAATAGATTTGTTCCTCCTTCCTACCAGCGTGATATCGCAAGAGATTGCAACGATTAGATCAAGGTAGTATGGTTTGTTGGGGAATATTACCGGGAGCTTCAAAAGGGTATGTTACGTTGTGGGGTAGTAGAGAACACGAGGATAAAATTGCTCGTTTTACGGTGGGTTGCGTCGAAATTCAGGATATTGTTGATTATAAAGAATATACAAGCTGTCAATCGCTTGTTTCAACTTGCTATGTTAGCGAGAGAAGGAGTTGCGAGGGCGCCATTCTAAGAGAACAACGTCGGTAGTACCTTCACGCCCGAGCGACTACGGGACAAGCGAAGCGGTGCCTTCTTCCACATTCCGACCAGCTGCCTTGCCACCTTCCACGAGCACCACGGCCGGCACCGGCGGCACCGCCCGCCGTGCCACGGACAGCAACAAGTCGACCCGCCAACACGGCCAAGAGCTCCTCCGTCGCTTCCACGGGCCGTACATCGGCGAAATTCGCTGCCATAAGTGCCAAGGATTAGCCCGTCAGAGAGAATGCCCGACCGGCGGGCATACATCGCCACCGATGCGGAGGTTATATCGGCGCCTCCGATGTTGAAGATGAGTCGGCGACACCAGTTGGACGGCGGCGTGGATGATGATGATGCCACCTTTGGCGCCGAGGATACCGCTTGCGTCTGAGGGCTATCATTGTCGGCGTGTCCTTAGCGCCCAAATGGAGCAAGCCGAGCGGCGGCGGCGCCCACAACTTGTTCGAGATTTTCTTCGTCATCAACAACAAGCGGTAGCGGCGTGATCATTGACTCGGCGGTTGCAACAACTTGGTGAGTCTGATTTGGTCAAGAAGCTTGGCTTGACCACCGCCCAAGACCCACATCCATACCACATTCGGTGGTTGAATGATTCCGCAAAGCTAAGGTAACACAAGCAGTTCGGGTTCATTTTCCATTGGTTCCTATTACGATTTTCTTGATTGTGATGTGGTTCGATGCAAGCTTGCTCTCTTTTATTGGATCGCCCATGGGAATATGACAGCGATGCACTTCACCATGGTAGAAGTAATAAATACACTTTTATGCATAAGGGAAAAAAATTACACTTCTACCTTTGACCCCGCTGAAATTGTTAAATCGATAGGGGCGGATTGCTAATGACAAGAAACCCATTGATGAAAAATCTGAAATTCAGCATGTAGCCAACCAAATTAAATTGAGGAATCCGTCTTACTTGCTACAAAATCTGATCTTGCTGCCATTAGTGATGATGCTTTGTGCTATGCTTTGCTATGCAAAGATGCTTTGTTTTCATTGCATAATCGCGATGCTTTGCCTCCTCTTGTCACTAACCTTTTGCGAGGAGTATGCGGATGTTTTTCTGTTTGAGATACCTCGGGACTCCCACCCATCGAGGATTGAGCACCAAATTGATTTGATACAGGCGAGTTTGCCAAACCGAGCTGCTTATAGGACCAACCAGGGAGACTAAGGAGATTCAGCGCCAAGTCCAAGATCTTTTGGATCGCGGGTATGTCGTGAGCCTTAGTCCTTGTGTTGTTCTGTTCTTTTGGTTCCTAAGAAAGATGGCGGTTAGGCGCATAATGCGTAGATTGTAGAGCCATTAACAATATCACAATTAGGCATCGTCATCCTATTCCTAGGTTAGGCGACATGCTTGATGAGTTAAGTGGTTCTATAATTTTTCTAAGGTTGACTTGCGTAGTGGATACCACCAAATAAGAATGAAATTGGGAGATGAATGGAAAACAGCTTTTAAAACCAAGTTTGGATTGTATGAGTGGTTAGTCATGCCTTTTGGGTTAACTAATGCACTTAGCACTTTCATAAGCTTAATGAGCGAGGTTTCTGAGCTTTCATTGGGAAATTTGTGGTGGTTTATTTTGATGATATATTGATTTGACAAGTCGTTACATGAACATCTTGATCATCTCGTGCTGTTTTTGATGCTTTGCGTCTTTGCATGTTTATTTGGTAACCTCGAAAGTGCACTTTTTGCCGAGCAGTATCGTTTCTTAGCTATGTTGTGACTCCGCGAGGAATTGAGGTGGATGAAGCCAAGGTGCCGCGATTAGAGTTGGCCAACGCCCGACGATTTCACAAGTCGCGGAGTTTCCATGGACTTGCGGATTTTACCGCCGCTTTGTGAAGGATTTCAGCACCATTGCAGCCCCATTGAATGAATTGACGAAGAAGGAGTTGTGTTCCATTGGGGGCAAGCACGGAGAATGCCTTCAACCTTTTGAAAGATAAACTTACTAATGCACCTTTACTCCAACTTCTGATTTTAATAAGACCTTTGAGCTTGAATGTGATGCTAGTGGGATTGGAATTGGTGGTGTTTTGATGCAAGATAGAAAACACATTGCTTATTTTAGCGAAAAATTGAGTGGTCTGTTTTGAATTATTCCACGTATGATAAAGAATTATATGCTCTTGTGCGATCTTTAGAAAGCGTGGCAACATTATCTTTGGCCCAAAGAATTTGTTATTCATTCGATCATGAGTCGCTAAAACATATTAGCGATCAAGTGAAACTCAATCGTAGACATGCTAAATGGGTTGAATTTATTGAATCTTTTCCTTATGTTATCAAACACAAGAAAGGGATGGATAATGTGATTCTTGATGCCTTGTCTAGGAGATATACCATGTTGTCCCAACTTGATTGTCGAATATTTGGATTGGAATCAATTAAAGAACAATATGTTAATGATGATGATTTTAAAGATGTCTTGCTGCATTGCAAGAGGGAAGAACATGGGACAAATATGTGATAAATGATGGATTTGTGTTTAGAGCTAACGCCTATGCATTCGAGTTGGATCCGTTCGTCTTCTTTTGATCTGAGGAGGCTCATGGAGGAGGTTTGATGGGTCATTTTGGTGCCAAGAAGGCGGAGGCCATGCTGTCCGCTCACTTCTTTTGGCGAAGATGAGGCGAGATATTGAGAGGTTTGTATCCGCTACACAACATGTCAAAAGGCTAAGTCACGATTGAATCCACATGGTTTATATATGCCTCTTCTGTTCCTAGCACTCCATGGGAGGATATATCTTTGGACTTTGTTTTAGGGCGCCTAGGACCAAGGAGGGGAGGATAGTGTTTTGTGGTGGTCGATAGATTTTCTAAGATGGCTCACTTTATTCCTTGTCATAAGAGCGGCGATGTTGTTAATATTGCTAACCTTTTCTTTCAAGAAATCGTTAAACTTGCATGGTATGCCTTCTACTATTGTTTGAGATCGTGATGCCAAGTTTTTGAGCCACTTTTGGAGGACTCTATGGAATAAATTGGGGACCAAGCTGCTGTTTTCAACAACATGTCATCCCCAAATCGGCGGCCAAACCGAGGTAGTAAATCGTACATTATCTACTATGTTGAGGGCTATTTTGAAGAAGAATTTGAAGATGTGGGAAGAGTGTTTGCCGCATGTTGAGTTAAACTTATAATAGGCGGTCCACTCCACCACTAGGGTAAGTCCTTTTCGGGTAGTGTATGGCTTCAATCCCGTGCTCCTATTGATCTATTACCTTTACCTCTTGGTGAGCGAGTTAATCATGATGCTAAGGAGCGTGCTGAATTTATTCTGAAATTGCATGAAAAGACTAAAGAAAATATTGAAATGATGAATGAAAGGTATCGGATTGCGGGAAGCAAAAGGTAGAAAGGAGGTAAAACTTGAACCGGTGATTTAGTATGGTTACACTTGAGAAAGGATCGTTTTCGAAATTGAGAAAATCTAAATTAATGCCTAGAGCTGATGGTCCTTTCAAGATACTTAAGAAAATAAATGATAATGCATATAAACTTGAGTTGCCTTGAATTTGGGGTTAGTCCTACATTTAATATTGCAGATTTGAAACCGTTCATGGGAGAAGAAGATGAGCTTGAGTCGAGGGCGACTCCACTTCAAGAGGGGAGGATGATGAGGACATCACTCCTATGCATCGCCGAGACTCCTCCGGTTGTGATGCAAAGACCCATCACAAGAGCACGAGCATGACAATTGAATCAACAGGTGAGCTCGTTCCTAAGTACTCGTGCATATACTTGTGAGGATGGTATGCTACCTAATGATATTATTGATTATATTGTACTTAGGAATTTTGGAGAGGATCATGAAGGCTTTGAAAACCAGCAAGGGCCTGGAGGAAGGCAAGGAAGGTGTCCAAGTCAAGTTGGAAACCTAATTCATCTCGGAGTCGACTACCTCGGCCACCAGGAGCAGTGCTCACTAAAATCGTCGCCCAGGCCACAAACGAGCTCCGATTTCGATGATCCACATATGCCTCGAAAGCTAAGGAGATAATATTTCCAATGGCCCTGATTTCAGGTCATTTGGACTTCGGAGTCGACAGGAATTCGCATTGCAAGTTGGCAAACATAATCTGTCCCAGGGTGCTGCGTCACCAATTTGGGCCGTTGGCCCATGTATCATGTTGGAGTCCATCACGGACGCGTCTAGGGTTTCTAGGACATCCCCTAGCCTTTATATCCAGTAGCCGCCGCTAGGGTTTGATTTGGGTTTTGCTTAGATTAATTCTGTCTTTGAGCGATGTCGCCGTTCATCGGTTTGTGAGACCCCAACTCGTGAGCTTCATCCTCAATTGCAAATTCAGTTGCATCTTTCTTGTTCTTGCTTGTGTTCTCGATTCATTGGCGAGGATTAGCCTTCGTGGCGAGTCAGCGGGCAGCGCCGCGGTTGATAACCGAAGGGCGCGTGGTGCTGCGATTGCGGGGGTTTTGATCGTGCGATCGAGCCGGATCGTGTGTGTCTCGCGCCGCCTAATCGACTTATCCTCCACGGCGAAAGTTCGGGCAACCCCGTCCCTATCACGTGGCATAGCGATCGGCCAAGGCGAACATCTCCTTGACGGTGGTCGGCAGACTCCGGGACATCTTTTTGATTAAGTCGGGGTCACTGACTCCTTTCTGGAAGGCAGCTATGACAACTGCCTCCGAGACGTCCCAAACGGTATTCTTCTTCTGCATGAAACGTCAGATGAACTCTCGCAGAGACTCGTTCTTCTTCTGATGGAGCTGGTATAGGTCCCATGCAGTCCCAGGCCTCTCGAAGGTGCCCTGGAGTTCGAGATAAACTGCTCACAAAGATCCCTAGGAATCTATAGAACCCGCTGGGAGTCCCGTGAGCCAAGCTTGGGCAGAGGGGGCGAGCGTGACAAGCAGGTAGTTCGCCATCACGTTCTGGTCACCCCCTGCGGCCTTGACTGCGAGGGCATAAACCTGCAGCCATGCCTCTGGATCTCTCTCGCCATCGAACTTAACGATGCCCCTAGGGTTAAAACCATCGGGCCAAACCACTCGGCGAAGTCGGGGGTGAAAACATCCCCATCAATAGGCCTCTTCTGCGCCGTCGGCGGTGTGAGGTCCCGTCCCGGTGATCTCCATTGTCACTCTCGGCCAGGCGGCCACGGCCCTTGCGGTCGGCGTGGTCATCACGTCGGCCATCGCGAACGTCCGACCATCGTGGCCGATCGGCAGCTTCGTAGTCATCTTCCGCGTCGGCGCCTCTCCCTTCTTCTCGATCCACGGCGCCTAGTAGTAAGATCTCGCGGAGATCACGGTTGAGGCTCCGTGGCGTCTTCGCCGGCGGAGCTCCGTAAGCGCCTTTGGGCGGCTTTGTCGATCCGATTCTGTCGGTCTGGGTAACCGTCTTGAGGCGAGAATGTACCCTCTCGCGGGTGCTTCTTGGTTTCTTTGGACCGCTGCCGCCGTCATCATGGCTTTAACCTGAGCCACGATCGGGGCTGCGAAATTTGTCGAGGCCAGAGATCGGCCCGAGTGTCGAAACAACGTCTTGGAGGCAACGATGTTCTGCTGCGGCGTGTGGAAAATTAGTTGGTCCCTTTCTTCGCCTGCAGGAACTCCTCGTTGACGTTGCGCCCCCACTTCTGAAGGGACTTGGCGCACTCCTCGCAAGCCGCGTGACGGTGACGGTCCGCTTCCACTGTGTCCGCAGCTTCTTGCTAGTGGAGAGTGTCGGTCCGATCGTCCTCGATCACGAAGACGCTAAGGAAGGCCCCTTGAGAGCGGGCCACCGCGACGCTCCCCGATTCGGTCCGGGGCTCCAGTGAGGGAGCGATGAGATCTTCCCCAGGGGGGTCAATCCCCACCCTGAGAGAGCAAGCTTGCCGAAGTCATCGGCGACGAAGTCCAGGCTTCCAAAACGGAAGGCCTGGGCAGGAGCGAAGGAAGCGATGATCCCGCTTGGTGCCACCATCAAACTCAAGGAGGATGATCTTCACGCAGGCCCTTACCTGGCGCACCAACTGTCGATGGTTGTGATCGGCAATGAAGAAAAGAGAATGGGGCAAGGCGGAAGATCTGAGTCTGATGGTAATGCAAGACGCAAGGTGGTTTTTACCCAGGTTCGGGCTCTCCAATGGAGATAACACCCTAGTCATGCATTCGTTGTTTCTGGTGTAAGTGTGAATGTTCTTGTTTACAAGCTTTCTCTTACAGATTGTTCCTCTCTTCTCCCTCCCAGGGCTTCTTCTCTCTTTATACGCCAGAGGAAGGGTCTCCTAGGTATAGCCGTAGGAGTTGTTGGAAACCTGCAGAACCACAGGGGCAGCAGAGGCAGCGAGGCGGTTAGGCGGCGGGGAAGACCGTCCTGTGGCTGCCGGCTAAACACGATGGCATCTTGAGGCAGAGCCGCCCGTTCTTGAGAATGCTGTATTGTCTACCCATTCTTGTCGCTTTCGTCCCTCGATCTTCTTTTTGTCTGGCACGGCTAAGACCTTCCAGAAGCTCTCCCTTTTTGCATGGTGGGCTCAACCCACCCCCTTGGGCTGGTCCAGTCAGCCCATTAGCCAGATACCCGGACCCATATGTTCCACAGGTACATGTCTATACGTCTAGTGTTGGCACATATACCATACCGTATGTCCACTCAGGGCCCACACATGGCATACGCTATATGCCCGTGCCGCTATCTCATCCATAGCCGTGCAATGAAAGTTGATTCTCTCATACTATCTATAACACAGTGGCCCAAAATTCAGTCATTGTCTAGCCCACCCATAGAGTGGACCCACACACAAGTAGCATCTCGCTTACACTTCGTTCTCGCTTCATGTGAAAAGGTTAACCTAGAGATGCTACATTTGGAACCATCATACATTATATCCTACTATAGCTCACTTTAAACAAGCAATATTATACTTATTTCACCATCACAATTTCACATAAGCTATATAGGCCACCACACTAATGGAACGGTACCGTGGGTGGTGGCCCACGTGCGGCGGTAGTGGGTATGGTCATTGTGCACTATGCGGCTCTGGATATTTGGCATACTAGGACGGGGATTGGGCTAGGTATGGGTAGAGATAAGGTTTAGGGGAGGAAATATCAATGGTTGGATTTGGATCCAATGGTTAAAATTTTTTTGACCGAAATATCATAAATTTTCAGTTGACTGAAATTAGGGGTGCTAATAGCTTGGACCAGTCGAGGTTTTTGGATTAGGTTAGCCCAAAACTACAAATAGATTGGACTCATTTTAGATCTATAGCTGACGAATACTCATACCAGGGGGTACCCCATAGCAAGGTATACATCTATTTCAAGATCGTTTCTCTCTCAGTCGTTTGGGCATGGCGTGAGATTAGCGGCGATCTGCGAATCTTTGGAGGGTATTACCGCAGTCTCCACCCCTCACAGATGGGATTATCACTGACTATTGGCCAGAACGCCAAATGGGCCGTCTTAGGCCCGGCTCTGGCCGAAGGCCTCGTTGGGCCACGAAGGATCCTCGGCCTCGGTCAGGCCCACCAGGGACTTTCCGACCTGGCCACAGGTCGGGCGCTCCCGCAGGATCCGACCCGGCCGCAGGTCGGGCGCTCCCGCAGGCTCCGACCTGGCCGCAGGTCGGGACCCCAACGAGCTCTGACTCAGCGACCTCCGCCATGTCGCTGGTCACCTGCCCTGTGGGCACGACAGCCTTGCTGGGGTGGGTGGCTCCTTCCCAAGGTGGCCAGGGTGGCGCCTAAGTCAAGCGCCAGTCCCTTCGCCCGTCACGCCTGATGGAGAAGCGCGCTCCCTCCGAAACAACGCTAGAAACACAGCGTAACGGCGTCGATGTCGACAATCGCGCAAAGGGCAGGTGCGCTCCTTCCCGACGGAACGTCGCTTGCTGTACCTACCAACCCAGGCATGGGATGGACAGGAGCCTGACAGTCACCAGGACCGAAGACCAGGACTCTCGGGCATAGCTCACCCCTACTTTTCTTTTCCAAACTCTCTTGTAACCTGCCCCCTTCGCCTATATAAAGGGCTGCAGGACCCTCAGGGAGGGGAATCGATCGATCGTTCAAGCTTACGAACCTTAGCGCTTACGGCTCGGACGCTCCTACAGCTTTGAGCCCTTAGATCCACCCGAGCTCCCGAACTCTTCCACTCCGACGAGGCGCATCAGGCCTGCCCTTTTGCCCTCACTTGTAACACCATGTAATCCGCCGCACCCCGAGCAATACGAAACCACCACCACGAACTGGATGTAGGGACATTCAGCCCGAACCGATATACATCTTGGGCTTCTTGAGTCTAACCATTCAAGGAGCGGGAACGCGCAGCCCCTTAATTTACAAATTTACTTGCCGGTTTACGAAACACCGACAATAGCTATTTGGACCGATCTAAGCTAGGTTAGACCAGACTTGGATCTTATGTTTTTCTACTAAATTTCTCACCATTAACCAAGTAAAACCAATTGATATTGCATTTAGCACTAATGCTTTCTTTTTTATTTTACATTGTTCAGCAGCATACTTTTAGTTCTAACTTTCAACCTCTGTTTCAAGGAAGTTAGATATGTAATTGTATGCAATTGTAGATCTAGTTTTATCACTTAAATATTGCACTGTAAACTATTAACTCATCAGACAAATAGTTTGTCTAGATAAATGCTCAAATCAAAGCCCAGGCTTTCATTAGGGCTTAGACTAAGCTTGGACCTCTCTCCTTTTAAATTAAATTGGATACAGATCTATAAAAAAAAATATTAGATTTGAATCAGACTTTGGTCCGTTAGCATCCTCGAACAGAAATACAGTCATCCCACTAAACAATTCAAGATCAGCTCAATTTGCGACCCAAAGGACGACGGGTCCAGTACTAACCTTGAGCCACATCGCCCGATAGACGGATCCAGTTGAGTCCCTGGAAATTCGGGTCAAGGGTAGGTTGATGACAGGTGATGGATCATCAGACGTCACTGCCTCTGCCTGCCTGCCGCCTGGACCAGCGGCGCCTCTCGCATCGCGTGCATTTGGGTCGTGTTCCACGGAGAGGGTATCGGATCCCACGTCTCTCCCTCCCTCTCCATCGTCTGAAACAGAGGAAAGCATGCATCTCGCAGCTGAAATGGTGCCGGTTCGCTGTAAGGCTCCAAGCACCGGCACCGCCACGAACTCCGCGCACTGTTCAAGTGATGTCCCTGCAGTATTATGCGTTTCAGCTTTCACACACGACCAAAAAAAAAAATTGCAACTCCCCTAAAAAATTTGTAGTAGGTCTTTGGGGAATTTTTTTTAATAATACATTTTTTATTCGAAATTTCAAAAATATACCACCGAAAAAAAATCTCATAAATATACCCCTGTCGCCCGTCACCCCCGCAGCCTCCTGTCGCCTGATCAAATAGCTACCGAAGCCTATCGCCCGACGAAATGGCGACAGGTTCCTGTCGCCTGATGAAATGGCGACAGGAAACAAATCGATGAATGGTGGCGACCGCACCCACCGCCCAACCATGTGGCGATAGATAATTTGCAAAAAATATTAATTCAGTTAGATAATTTGTTTACTAATTCATTGATTTAGAATTTGCAAAAAAAATATGTCTAATCGTCGACAAATATTATAAGATATTGGATGAGGGCAATTAGATGGAATTTTTTAAAATAATATATTTTGTAAAAATTTACGAAATATTATGTCGAAAAAAATTATAGAAATACCCTATAGTCGCAATTCCAAATTGACATACATCTTTGTCTCGTGATCGCGATTACATCCATGGTTGGGTGCGACTCAAATCACTCATGACCCGCTGTGGAAATCGTGGCCCTTAAGGGTTTCGCACCCCATGGCAGGCAGGCGGATCGATCCAAAAATACGAGAAAAATCAAGAGCGACCTCATAGCGCGTGCTACTACTACGTATGGGCCGAGATAGCGGGCGTTGCCCGGCGAAAGTTGCGAAAATCGGAAAAGGCACTGCGACCATGAAACCACCAAATCGTGGCCCTTAAGGGTTTTTCGCAGCCAGCAGAACAGGCGGATCAATTCAAAAATACGAGAAAAATCAAGAGCGACCTCGCAGCGCGTGCTACTACTACATATGGGCGAGATAGCGGGCGTTGCCCGGCGAAAGTTGCGAAAATCGGAGAAGGCACTGTGACCATGAAACCACGAAATCGTGGCCACTTAGGGGTTTTCGTGGGGCAGCGGGACAAGCGGATCTGACCCAAAAATCTGGGGAAAAATCAAAGGCGACCCTCATAGCGAGCTACCACTACGTATGGTGAGATAGTCGGGGCGTTGCCCGGCAGAAGTTGCGAAAATCGGAAAAGGCACTTTCATGACCATGAAACCACGAAATCGTGGCCACTTAGGGGTTTTCGTGAGGGCAGGGACAAACCAGATCTGACCCAAAAATATGGGAAAAATCAAGGCGACCTCATAGCGAGCTACCACTACGTATGGGCGAGATAGCGGACGTTGCCCGATGGAAGTTACGAAAATCGAAAAAGGCACTCATGACTATGAAACCACAGAGGTTATGGCGTCGAAAAATTTTGAAATTTTTATGGAGGTTTCTGATAAATCAGCGATATTACCATAAAAATTTCAAATGATTTTAAGATGTGAGGAAGTTTTTAAAATTCAAACAATACAACTGTCCTGATAAAACGCTGGCCGACAAGTTTGAACTGAATGAAAAATGAAACAAACCACGTTAGAAAATTTTAAAAAAAAATTTCCATGGTTATGATGTATCATTAATGTTCCCATAAAATTTTTATATAATGATCAAGCTCTATGAATTTTTAAAAATTCAGACAGTGCTAGTGTCCAATATGGCAAAATTCAGATAGTAGCACTGTTTGAATTTTTAAAAATTTATAAAGCTTGATAAAAATTTTATTGGAACATTACTGATGCATCATAACCATGGACAAAAAATTTCAAAATTTTATAGTCGACAACAACTAATGTTATGAACACTTAAATTATTTGTTGAACATATATAAGGGCACATATCTGAAAGTTAGGATGATAAAATAAGCAATAGATTAGATAATATTACAAGGGCATTACAACAGTGGCAAAATTGGCAGCGAACTAACTACTTGAAAGCCTTTGTTTGTCATGGTGGAACAAATGATCGTTTAGCCTATCTGGGTACAGTCAAAATGATGTCCCATATTTTCTGCATATTACCTGACCCTTGTTAAATTTGCGATTTGTCGTCGGACACCACTCAATCCCTACTTTGAAAGAACTACATGGGGATCCGAAGTTCACCCAGCTGTCGCCGAATGGGTGGCCTATGCCGTACGTCTCGGGTGTATAAGACATAATTTTTTGGTCTTTTTTATGTGGATTCGCCTCCCATATGGGCATGTCATCCCGATTCGGCGTCCCCTATGTTAATACCACGGGTTCGGTTGGTCTGCATAACGTCAAGGATTTGTTGCGTGGTGCGGACCTCGGCCGTTGCTTCCCCTTGTCCCTTCTTCTTGAGAGGAGGAACCCTCTTGCACCTCGGTGTGTTGGTATTAGGCGGAGACATGCGAAGACGCTTTGCTTCTGTTGGCTCGCACTCCACTATATGGTGCGAGGAGGTGTGTGTTGGGCTTATCCTTGGACAACCGGAGCGTGCCCTCCATCAATGCAGGTATGCCGCTTTGGTCGTTGAATAACACCGTGGCGTACTCGAGTGCAGCTTTTACGGCGGTAGTGGCACCACGGAGAGGTTGCTCCCCGGTTATCCCATCTGAAAGTTTGAGATGTGGGTGATGCGTCTCGGGTCCACCTAGTTGAAGTAGCCGCACCATTCATCCACGGCCAAGGGGCACGGTAGAATCTCCGGTCCGCTAGATCATCGTGGCGGTATCAACCATTTGCTGCGAGCCATGTTCATAAAAGTCGGGGCTTCGGTGGCCTGGAGGAGGTTTCTCCTTTGACTTGGCGAATTCACAAGTTTCCTTTTGAACTCTGTATGCGATGAACGGTTTAGAACTACTACTTTGTGAGTTTAACATGAGTATGTCGCACGAAACTCACCGATTGGTTGGCCCTTTGCCCACTAGCCCTAAGCTCTGTCGATCTAGAAAAGGACATATCTGGCGGCCTCTCCCGGGTGAAGTTCTCGGCGAAGCGGGGTAGGCGTCGTGGCGATTGGAGAAATTAAGTGAATCACGTCGTTCGGCCCGTCGATCCATTGGAAGAAGCAACACGGTCCTTGTCTTTGAAAAAGAAAAACGATGCATGAAATGGTAGTGTTACCTGTATTGTGTGGACACGATGGGTTTACCTCGTGAGTGCGGGCACAAGAGTAGTGGCCATGGTGGCCGTCTCTCCATGGGTAGATGCATCATCTTCGCCGGTAGGTTGCAGTCGCATTTGGCTCGGGGCAACTCCGGCAGAACTAGAGTGTCGACGCTACTGGCATCCGGATATTCGGGGCGGGATGACTTCTACTTGCTGAAGAGGCGACGGTAGAACGACATTGTGCCCTAATTTGTGTAGATTCAGCTGACGTTTATTGCTGGTTTGGTTGTGTTGGATGGCTACCCCTCGGCCTTGTTTTATAGTGGTGGTGAGGGGTTACTCCACACAATTACAACACTTGTCCATTTTGATGGCCTGGCATCCTCTGTGAAAAGCTGCACGACGTGTCACCCATCATCAAAGCTGCACGACTTGAAACCTTATGAGAAAAGCTGCACGACTTGTCACCCATCATCAAAGCTGCACGACCTGAAACCTTATGAGAAAAGCTGCACGACCTGTCACCCTCTGTCAAAGGCCGCACGATGTGTCACCCTCTGTCGAAAGCTGCCCCGGCACGAAGTTCCAAAAATCGGAAAAGTCACTCGCGACCACGAAACCGCGTGTTGTCGTTTCAGTCTGAAAAGCGGGATGCAGCGTGTTGTCGTTTTAGTTTGAAAAGCGGGGTGCAACGTGTTGTCGTCTCAGCCCGAGAAGCGTGGTGCAGAGTGTTGTCATTTCAGTCTGATAAAGGTAATAGGTGTGTGACAAAGCTACTAGGCGATGAAAGGATTAACTAAGGACATAAGATTTAAATTACAAAAATGCGAATGCAATTGTTAGTGCAACATATTTCAAGCGATCAACTAAGTACATAATACACTACCAATAATAAAATCAAAAGAAACTCTTTATCGGCCTGCAAGCAGGGAGGCCTCATCCTCCGAACACAGCCTGCGAGTCGTCAAGCTATGACGGTAGCGGTGGACCCTCTGCTGACCTAGCTGGGGCGTCGCGTACTCGGGCTGAGTAGGATCGTCGGTGGTGGCGCTCCATATAATTTGTGATGACCCAGCCTCATCCGGACGAGGAACCTCGCTCTGAGGTCCTTGTAGTCCACGGTGCAGGTCATCACCACAATCCTCGAGTCGTCGAGAGCAAGTCTTGTGCTTGTATGGCCCTGTGCTGCTCAGGTCTCAGCAAATGAAGAATTGTTTAGAGCATTGTGTCTGTGATTGTAACACATGAGCAGTGCATCTCGGTACTCACCGAAGCAGCGTGCCCTCTCGCGACTGCGGGGCGGTAGCGTCTGAAGATGTACTGCTGCACCCCCCGCTAAGCGGCATGCCACGAGCTGCGTCGTCGGGCGCGTATCCGGACAACTTCGGCGTGTCTCGGCGTCGAAACCTCCGGCGTAAGAGGTGACCTCTGTCTCATCACCTCGACTCCGGTGGTCGGCCAGTATATAAGCCACGAAACTTCTTTGTGGTGATGGAGCACGACATCACCGCCAAGTGAATTACAATTAGTTAGCAAAATAAATCATGAATCATTAAGATTATATCGAATATATGGCATAGCGTACCAAAGTGTGCGCCGTCGAGTCCATATGGGCGAGTGCGTATACGCCACCACAGGAGCGTGTGTAGGAGGATCGGGTTAAACCGTACCAAGCGCAGCGAGTCCGGGAGTGTACCACTCATGATGCAGCAGCACGTCCGCATGGTCGTCTGGCGCGACCTCGCGTGAAGCGTCCTCGAGGGCTCCTCCCCACTCCTCAGCCCAAGGCACCATACGTACGTGCGAGGGTCCAGGTGCGCCCTTCCAACTCTGCATGTGGGTAAGAAATAAATATAGCATTATTAGATGGCATTACATAGTAATAATTATGAAAACATCGTCTGAGGAACTTCTGGCGTGAAATGCGGGTGGGGCTGCCGCGGTAAATGCGTGCACCGGTACACTGTCGTGGCCAAGCGCCTCATCACCACGATGGGCGGCGTAGCCCTCGGCGTGGGCGTCGAACACGAGGAACCGCGGGTGAACCCGGTAGGCCCGCGTCCGTGTGCAAAGGGTGGGCGAGGCCACCGTGACCGAGCTGGACCTCGGCGTCGCGTCTGGCGTCCGGCGTCGTGGTCCTCGGTGAGTGGTCGAGCAGCGACCGTGAAATCTTTGGTAGGCTACCCGCACAGCCGTGTGCGCCAGGAAGGCTGTAGTCACGATAGAACGTAACCGTTAGTACTCAGAAAAGTTAAACAAAAAGTACCAAAATCACGGTTACAATATCTTACCCGTCGCTCGCACGAGATGGTGCCCATGGTCGGACCGTCGACGTCGTCACCGCTGCGTCTTTGTCTGGTATGGAATCGATCTGGGCCGACCGATCTGGAACCTCGTATGCCCACAGCTGTACCAGCAGTGGACATCCTCCGAAGGTCGCCTGGCCGGCGATCCGTGTACACCCGACGCAGAGTGCACGGTAGGTGGCGCCGCAACGGCGATCCCGGGAGTATTGTGGCACGGCGTCAAGGGTGCGTCGGCGATCTCCTCATGGCTGCACCGGTGCTGTCACGCTCTCCCCATGGGGCGTCGTGAACATGCACCAACCGAAGAGCCACAGCAGCTCGCCTCGGTGGCGGTGAGGCTCGGTCGTCCGCCAGCTCGACGATCGCTCCTATTGTAAAATAAAGCTCACTTGTTATTTTAAGCAGTACGTACACAATTTAGTTTTAAATGCTACCGACGTACCTGTAAGTTCAACCTTCATTAGTTATGGTTTTGGTGTTAATGACAAATCTAATATTGTGATTATCCATTAATGTGATTTTGTTATTAATGACAAATCTTATATCGAGACTAACTTGCTTATTTAGAATATCCTTGATTAGTCTCATCGCATTGAAAAATGGAAAACCCAAGGTATGTATGCGTATTTATCTTAGTATTAGTTGCATACTTTGGTGTCAAGTTAAACTATGAATGTCCCCATTATATTAAACCACAAAATGTGCATCATGTTCCCCAATCCATATATTACATGGATGCATATATTTAGGGGGAGTTCACACTCTAACTTGAAGAGTCAATTTAAATGATAATTTAAATTGAGTTCATTTGTCTTATTAATCATTAAAGAACATTTCATCATGTGTTGATGGTGTTCCTTGATTAATTAAGAACAAATGAATAGCTCTTAAGTATAACAAAGCATGCGTTGCATTATTGTACTTAAGACACATTTAAATCATTCAAATTGATTTAGGTTGTGCTCAATTGATCTAAAGACATCCATTATGTATTAATGGAGTGCAAGAGATAATTGAGACAACCATGCATCTTGGACTAACAACTTTCATGAGTTGTGATTGAGTTAGGTTAAGTCCAAGGATGATCGAGAAGCGGGATAAGGGCGGCATCATGAGGTGATGGCGTTAAGAGAAGATCCCGAAGATAAAGAGGAGTCGAATGATGATCCCGGGGGAGCAAATGAGTGAAGATCATAAAGACCCCAAAGGGGATTGCTTGCGTACGGCGGCGAAGGTATAATTAGATAGGCTAAGGACTTTGTAGTCTTTGAGTCTAAGGTTTTTATCGCCGTACTATTAAGAGGAGTTGATTCCTAGTTTGAGCTTCATCATGTGTTGGTGATCTCAATCCCATATTCACTCAAGCTCAAATCATTTGGATTTGGTTTTTGTATAAGAGTTAACCATTTGGCATGTGTTGCGAATGGGTTAAGTTTATACTTGGTTGTTATTGGTTTATGCTCTGATTTGCATGTGTTGCAAAAAGGAAGAGCAGATGCATTTGGTTTTCGCATAATGCTTTGATTTGCATGTGTTGCAAATAGGATAAGCTAATACGTTGGCTTTTGCGTGAAGATCACTTTTGCATGTGTTGCAAATGTTGAAGCTTCATGTTTCGTTTACAAAACATAAATCTTTCTTAAATCAAAGTAGTTGCTTGGAGCTAAGATTTGCATGTGTTGCAAATAGTGAGCTCATGCATTTGAGTTTGTTTGGTTTTGTTTGGAGCTAGGTTTTGTATGAGTTGCAAAACGAGGATGCTCAAGCAAGTTGGATTTGGAGTTTATATGCGGTTCTTTAAAGCATGTGACTAGTATTTGCAAATGTGTTTTGCAAATTATTTTGATCATGAGTTGATCATCACATGATTCAAGTTTTAATCTTGTTGAACCCTTGCTAGCTTGTAGTCATGTTTTTGATCAAGTCTATGTGAAGTATTTGAGAAAATCAGATTTTAGACTTGAATGACTACATTAGAGTTTAGTTTTGGTGATATTAAAAATATCTATGGTTGCTTAAATCTTGAAAATGGGTGGAGATTGTAGCCCTCGTGATAAGCTTCGCATAGAATCAAAATCACCCAAATCGGAGTTCGGAGTAAAAGTTATGAGCGTTTTAGCAAGCTGTGGCAGCAGATAGTACCGCAAAAGCGGTACTACCGCCCGTAAAACCGGGAGGACCGCCCTTGCGGTAGCTTTTGGCAGAGAAGGGTTTTTGATCCCTAGGCGGTACTACCGCCCGTAGAGGCAGTAATACCGCAAATCTTGTAGCAACGGCTAGTTTGACTCTTTTAATGCCGTTTGCCCCCAACGGCTAGTTTTCTTTGTGAGGCTATAAAAGGAGGTCATGGGGGGGCATGTGCTGGTTGATTGAGCATCTTGGGTGAGGTGGTTCATGTGTTGAAGCTCTCATTTGTGTATTGCCTCTTGTGTGAGTTTTTGGGAGGTGGTTTGCATGTGTTGCATTCCCACAAGTTGATTTTGAGCTAAGAGTGAGACTAATTGCATGTGTTGCAATTAGGAGTGGTTAGTGACCTCTTGTGCATGTGTTGCACTTGAGGAGGTCCTTGTGCATGTGTTGCACTTGGTGATCACCGGGGCGCATTCGCTATGCTCGGTGAAGTTCAAGTGAAGGAGCGGCTTGTTACTCTTGGAGGTTGCCAACTCCTAGGCAGGCGTGGCGTCGTCTTGTGAAACTCTCAAGGTTGTGAAAGCCCGGCGAAGTTTGTGAAGGTTCGGGTTGAGCCTATGCGAAAGCGTGAAAAACCACGACTAGTGGAAAGAGGCGGGTGCTCGAGCGGGAGCCGGTCCAAGTGGTTGGGCTTGCCTCAACGTGGACTAGGGGAGACCGGCAAGTCTCCGAACACCACGGAAAAACATCGTTTGCCTCTTGTCTCTTTTACTTTCAAGTATTTACATTTCTAGTATATTGTTCAATTGCTTGATTGTAATAGAATTGCTTAGTATTAATTGATTGATCAATTTAGCAATTCTAGTTTAGAGATATAATTTAGTTAGTGCACTAGTGAGCCTAGTTGATTTAGGCTTTAATTGTCAAAACCTATTTATAAACTTCCGCATATATATTTGATTAGGTTTTGACATAGGGAGTTGATTAGAGCGAATTATTTAGTGAGCGATCAAATTTTGTAAAACGCCTATTCACCCCCCCTCTAGGCGCATCCTCGACCCTACAAGTGGTATCAGAGCTTGGTCTCTCATTTTATTAGACTTAACCGTCTAGAGAGTAAAGGATGGCGACTAGCGGATTAGTGCACTTCACCAATTCACAAATATTTGATGGCTCTAATTATTCATCATGGAAATTATTTATGACTAATCATTTTAAATCCATGAGCCCACAAATATGGTGGATCATAGATGTCGGCTTTTCTTCTCCACTAAATGATATTGCTCCAACTAAAGGAGAGGAGAAATTTCTACATCTCGACGCTCAAGCTACTAATGTTTTATTTAGCGTTGTGAGCGTAGATATATTTAATCTCATTTGCAATCTCAAGAGCGCTCATGATATGTGGATCAAGCTTCAAGAATTATATGACGTGTCCACATCACAAATTGAGGATTGCATTGAAGAAGAAGTGTCGGTTGATGATTATTCAACGTCAACATTAAGTGATGAACCGACATCTCCATCGACCTCAACTTCCATCTCAAGCGACGATGAAGATTCACTTCCATCGCAAATTCGTTGTTTCATGGCTAAAGGTAAAATTGAGGTAAATGATGATAACGATGATGAGCCCTCTTACGATGATTTGATGAATTTATTAGAGGAGCTCAATGAGTATCTTGGGAAGGAGAAAGCAAAATATAAAATTTTAAAGCTTGAACATGAATCACTTCAAAGTGATTATAATATGCTTATAGAAAATCATGAATCCCTTCTTCTCAAAGAAATTTATAAGGCTAAGGTGGATATAGGAATATCATGTGATTTAATTGATGAAATGCCGTGCTTAAATGTCAACTCTAATATTTCATCAAAAATTGACATGTCCACCTCTTGTGAAGATTTAATTGATACACCTTATTGCTCTAATGAAATTGCTTCTAGTTCCTCTATGTCTTTAGATGCTAATCTTGTAGAGGAAAATAAAGAGCTCAAGGCCCAAGTCATTAGATTGGAAAATGACTTGAAGAGGTGCGTAAAAGGAAAAGCCATCTCGATGACATCTTGAGCAAGCCAAGGCGCCTCAAGATAGCGAGGACTCGGCTACATCTCCAAAAGGAGAATAGCAAGACAAGGCATAGCATAAGACACTCGAAGACCATCAAGTGCTTTTCTTGCAACAAGAAGGGACACCTCGCCTCCGTGTGCCCTAACAAAGTGGATAACAAGGCCACACCATCAACAATGAGGCAAACCGGCAAGGAGCAAAACAAGAAGGTCAAGAGAGGACCAAATGGAGTAGCGATGCTTCAATTGTCGGGAAAAGGGACACTTGATGAGATTGTCCCAAAGGTATCACTCCTAAGCCTATTATTGTTAATGATCATTATTTGCTTAGGAAAGACAAAAATGGTAATGTGTTTGCCAAGTTTGTTAATTCTCCTAAGACTATACAAAACAGTGATAATCAATAGATTAGGAGAAATAAATCTAGAAATGTGTTTGCTCGAATTCCAGTTTCCTAAGACTATGAAGAATCATGTGAATTATGTGCTTAGGAAAAATAACAATAGCAAAGCATTTGCTAGAAATGATAGATCCTCTAAGTGTCCTCATTATAATGATTATTATTATGTTCTTAGAAAGGATCAAACTAGAAATGGATTTGCTAAAAGTGCTAAAACTCTTAAGACTCCTCAATTCAATGCCGATAAATCGCTTAGGAGTAATAACAATCGCAAATCCATTGCTAGTCATGTTAGTTCACCTAAGACTATTAATGTTAGGGCCATTTGGGTTCCTAAATCTATTGTGACTAACATTGTCGGATCCAACAAGGATTGGATACCAAAAACCGCCTAAAAGATTTTTAGGCAATATGAGATGGATTGGACGCTTGCTCATTCAAGAGGAGAAGGACTATCTTTTTAAACAAGTGGTGTCAAGCTTGAAGAACAACATGTCCATCATGAGCCAATGCCATCTCGGGTAACAAGTATTTAAATTGATTCTTATAGCTTATAGCCTTGTGTAGGTTATATTGTAATATTCATGAAAATCAATTTAAATTGCTTGTTAAATGCTTGCTCATGCTTATTAGTTGTATTGATTGAAATCTTGAGCAAGTTTAGGGTAGTGGCACATTAAGGGGGAGTGCTAAATCATAATCATGTATATCACATCCTTATGTGTGCCCATATTTATATAAGTGCTCATATATTTTCAAAATCAAGCCATTTAGCCAAAAGTGAAAAATCTTAGTAACTATTATTAATCTTGTGAAAAACTAGTTGAAAAATGTATACAAATGCTTTCAAAAGGTTTTCCAATGGTTTTGGCTTTACAAAAACTAATTTCAAAAGAAAATAAGTTTTTAGCCCCAAAACTAGTTACTAGTATCTTGTTTTGGCTTTAAATTTATATTTTTCATAGAATAAATTGTAAAATGATTTTGAATATAGCTTCAAAATGAAAAACATAGAGTTGGTCATTCTTAACAATTCTCGTATTCAAAAGATTTCCAAAAGACCAATCTATCAAAAGTTATTTGATTTTGAAACTCACCCAAAAACTATACTTGACCTATATTGGTCACATTCTAGCACTTTGTAAGTTTCACCTCTTGAACCGGATTCTTGGACATATCTTGGTTCCAAATGGTATTTTAAACTCATACATACAAATTCCAACCAAACATCTTCTCACTTGATTCATTTGATACTTTTTGGAATAATATTGAAAACCTTATGCATGCATATCCTTCATATGAGCCAAAGTCAAAATTTTTGTTTAAAAAGCCAATATTTGTGAAAATCTTTATAAAAGTTCTTAAATATGTATTTTAAATGTTTTGCAATGCTTTCGGAGTAAAAATTCCTATGTTAGAAACAAAATAGCAAATTTGGCCTCAAATGGATCTTATATGATCTTGTTTTTGAATTAAATGAAATATTTTCATAAGTTAAAATCTATTGAGTTTTTGAAAAAGTGGTCAATACAAAACTCATAGAGTTGGTCATTTCAAGTATTTCATTAGTTCAAAGTTTTTCAAAACGACCAACTGTTCAAAAGTTATAGCTATTTGAATTTGACCAAAATTCTTCATTTGACCCAAAATGACCCATTCTTGCATATTGTGGGTTTTGCTATTTGAATTGGATTTCTTTACATTTCTTGGCTTGAAATAGTATTTCTAACTCATTCAAAGCTATGAAAGTTCAAATCTCCATAAAATCCAAGTTATATTGCATTTTGAGCTTTCGATACAAATTCAACTTGTCTTTATACCTACAAAGCGCAATCTGCCATATCTTTTGAACGAAATGTGCTTTTAAGGAAATTCTTTTTGAGAAACCTTCTAAATAGCTTAAAGTTCATTTCTGGAAATTTTCAAAATATTTTGACTTTATTTGAAAAAGTTTTGACTTTTCTTCTCTTTGAGTAAAAATCATGCCTACAAAGTAAAATTTGGCACATCTTTTGATTGGAGACTCTTTTTTTGGAAAATTCTTTTTGAAAAAGTTTCTTAGGAGTCCAAAGTATGTTTCTGCATAATTTGAAATAATTTCAACTTAATTTGCAACCTTTCATCAATACTAGGAGTTGTGGTGAAAGAACCCACAACCCCATAACCATAAAGCTCTTCGCTCCAAGTTGCCATCACCCTCTCCTTCATGAAATATTCAGATAGGTATGTACCAGGTTGCATTCCAAATAAAGCACATGCGGCTATGACATGAGAACAAGGCCTGTGCAAAAGGTATGACTTGTTGCACGAGCATTTGCACTCAGCCTGTAAAATGCACTCCTGGGTGACTACCCTCTGGTTGGTTCCACGCCTTCCTTTATCCCTGCAGATCACCTCAAAGCGCAGTATCCGTGCACCAACTTTGATAGCTCTGTGTTTGGCATATACAGAGTCTTCTCATCCATGTATTTAGTGATCATTGAAGAGTACAAGAACTTCTCATCTCTCATTACTATGTCGGCGGTGCATGCTGTCCACAAAGTACTTGGTTGTACCTCTCGGCCTCCTCGACAATTCCTACCAAGGAAGACATCTCATACCTCGCATTACCCGGTTGTAAACTTACGCAAAGTTAGTGGTCATCACACGTGTCGGCACCATGTGTGTCATATACTTGATGACCACTTCTCTTCGATTAGATGCTTGATCGGTCAGAAAAATTTGATTGGCCTTTGCCTCGGCAGCGGTTATTCGCCTCATCCTCTGTTGGCGGGGAAAAAGAGCTCGCTAGTGTTCCACTTGCCACTAGTGTTGTTAAATACGCTCCTTGTGTTTCCTTGTCGGTCATCAAGATTTTTCCACGAGTTGAACTTACTCTCCTGGTTATAGTTACATAGTCTTTTGAACATGTTCATCAGTTGCTTGTTCCTGAATTGCTTATAGAAGTTTGCACCCAAATGCCTCATGCACCATCGACTATGCAAGTCAGGCCATCGGAATGGCTCCTCTTCCCCTGTTTGCAGCTGGTTAATAGCACTAAGCAAGCGAGCATACTGTCATGCAGCACGCACACATCTGGACGAGTTTTGACCACCCCGATCTTCAAGTTTCGTAGGAACCATAGCCAACTCTCGTAATTCTCGCTTTCTCTGAAGGCAAAACCTTGAGCGAGAATCTGGTTGTTCCCATCGGCCCACAATTTGTCGATGTTGCCCTCTGTATTTCCGGTCAAGAATGTGCCGTCCACGCACAACAATGGGCGACAGTGATAGAACGCTTTAATGCAAGCTCGAATCGAAGAACTCTCTCCTCGGATGCATTTTAGTTGGCCACTTGATTGACGGACAATCTTGATAATCATAGTAGGTCCGAGATTTCTTCCACGAATGCAACTAAGTAGTGAGGGCAGGTTATGATACGAGTCTTCAAACCGCCAAACCTCATTTCTAATGCCTTCATTTTACGCCCTCCGCCTTCCCATAGCTAATTGTGTCTTGATATCTGTTCTCGATCGCTTCGGATAATAGCACGGGGCTCAAAACTTAGGTTCTCCACTATCTCTGCGTACATGATGTTCGCGACATACCGGATGACGAGTTCTGTGAGCCATCATTTATTTCCTCGATCATACATGTGTCTTTGCTCGACCTTGAACATAGCCAATGGGTGCCCCACTTGGGCTTGTCGCGTGCACTCTCCACGGACACCCATGGATCTCACACACCACGTCGTAGCAGGTTGGGGTTGATTTCTTAACGCTAAAGTCCTTCTTAATGATAGAGCCTAATCTTTCACGGCATCCTACACAGCTTCTTTTGTCGGGTAGATACTGTTAAGCCTAACCTCATTATCAGTATACTGCCAAGGCATGTGGTTGCTTTCATTGACAACCAGCTTATCAAATTGCTGCGTGCTCCACTCGGCAAGCACAGGCGGCTCCGTACCTCCATCTTCCTCATCCGACTCATCGTCGTCCTCCTCTTCTGCTCTACTGTACTCACGGTCTTCTTCTTCCATCCTAGCTATTATTTCATCAATTTGCTCACCTTCGTCTACCAGTCCCTGCGCTTCTTGGCCAACATTTTCATCATCCTCCTGAAACTCAACATTTTCATCATCGTTGCATTGCTGAACATGCTGCTCATGCCTACATCCCCCAATTTCGGTGTCACCGAAACTGAGCTCATTTTGAGGCTGACTGCACTCACCGGCGTCCAACTGCTGCTAGGGGGCAACATCCCTCTCATATGCTCGCACTAAAAGCACCCGATTCCATCCCCTTTACTCTGCCGCCCTCACATATGATCTCCACGATGAGGTTCCCTTCAGCTCAACTAACTCCCAGTAAATAGGGTCGTTTCGCATACTACATAAGCAAAATACCTTCAACTCGCACTTCTCTTGTTCCATCCGAAAAATATAATACAACCATTTCAACACGGAAGCAAATGTGCGCTCCTCGACCCTACTCAAACTTCTGTCCACATACTGCATGTTACTAAGATCTGCACCCTCCAAACCATGCATTACAACCCCATCTCCATAATAGATTCTAAATGGAATTAGATTACGCCATATCTGCGAATCCATTCATTCACCCACGAATTAATTATTTTCCGTATAAAATACTATGACGTAACATAACTATACCTACATGCTACGAAAATATATATCTAACCGTAAAAAATATCTACAATCCTAATCATTCATATCGATGTACTTATATCTGTAAAAACATATACATTCATTCTTAACAATATATACATTAAGTATCGATGTACTTATATCTTAAAAAAATATACATTAAATATCGATGTACTTATATCTTAAAAAATATACATTAAGTAACTACATTACCATCAATATATACCGATACACTCTATCCGTAAAAAATATCTAAATTTTCTAAACTAGAACTAGCTGTGACCTATCAATTTACCTAAAATTCTCTATTCGTAACCTATCAATTTACCTAGATCTATCCATAACCTATCAATCTACCTACATTTATCTCCTAAATTTATCCATAACCTACATCTAAAACTATTTCTAATCTACCACTATTTCTAATATATCATAATTTACTGCTAACAAAACTAAACAACAGAAATTTACCTCGAAACAGTGGCGCAGAATCTCCCCCTCTTCCTTCTTTTCTCTCCTCTCCTCTTTCCCCTCTTCCTCTCTTTTTCTCAAATCAACCGAATGCCTACAGTACCCGGGCGAAGCTGTTTTATAAACGGACGTGTCGCCCGACCATCGATCGATTGCTCGATGTCGCCGTTAAATTAGGCGACACTGCCCCGTTCGTCCTTTCGCGATTGATGAGGCGGCAAACCACGTCACCGCTTGACCTCCTGTCACCGTGTATTTTTCTATTTAGGCCCTGTTGCCCAACCAGCAGGCGGCAGGTATATTCTGAGATTTTTTTTCGGTGGTATATTTTTGAAATTTCGAATAAAAAATGTATTATTAAAAAAAATTCGGTCTTTGGGCCTGAGAGACATATGTTCCGAGAAGTCATGGTTCCAGGTTTTAGATATCCAGGACTGCTTAAATGCATATGAAAAGACAGGAATGAGAAATTTCAATTTCTGAAATTAAATACTACGAAGGATGGGGTGTGCTGGTAGCTATAGGAACCAGTAGTTATTTCCGTTCAGACAAGTATTCATCGGAAATTGCTTGCTTCACTGAAATTTAAGATGTGGACAAGGACAATGAAGTCTAAATCATGTAGACTTTATTTATTTGGACTTTTTCACGGGTTTAAAAGCCAAAAAGTTAAAACCTAAATGAATGAATAGTTTGTTATTTGGACTTTTTTCAAAAGCTATAATCCTCTATATAACTAAAAATCAAAAACCACTAGAGAGAGACTTTTTTTTGGCATATTGAAGATAACTTTTAGACTAATACCACTAAAATTAGGATAAAATTATACACCTCTATCATGTATGAAAGACGATAGCTTTTAAATTGATTAAATCCAAAGGCTGCCTTTTAAGCAATAAGCCAAAAAACCTAACTCTAAATAAACTAAGCCATAGGAAGAATCTTGTATTATATATTAAAAGCTCGTGATAGATCTTTTAGAGCTACTAAGAAAAAAAAGATAAATATGCTTTTTTTTTTTTGAAAAAAGCATCCGGTCCTTACTCTGGTAGATCATAACTAAGTAGAGCTATAACAACTAATATGTTACTATGTAGAGAAAACATCCGTCTAGTGGATCTGAGATATAAAAACTTAGATTAAAAGAAAGAGTATATGCCAAGTATAATAAAAAAATAGAAATTCAAAATATGAAAATATTAAGACTAGTCATTTTATTTTTAGTACAAGTGTCAAATTAAAACCCTACATATTGAAATTAGGAATAAAAATTAGATGAATATTAGCACTTGGATTTGTATACAAATTCTAACATAAAACATACATTATAAACTAAACAAAAAATAATAGAAAAATCAGAATGAAAAATAAAATTAGCAATGTGATTTTCATTAAAATTCAGAATAAAAATTAGATAGAAATTAGAAATTGGGTTTTGAAGGACTGAAATAGACGACTAGAGTGGGGGTGAATAGGAGCTAAATAAAATTTACCCCCTCAAAAATCTTGTCTAGAATGCTAGTATTATAGAGCAAATACCAGGTCTAAGAACACGCAAAACAGGATGAATAGAGCAAGAATTTTAATAACTCGGATGAGCAGAAATATCAAACTTGGTCGTTAAGAAAAGTGAATAACTTCTGATCTACTCATACAAAATTGATCAAATTTGAACCATAGCAAGATAAGATCCTCAGAGTTATGATTCCAAAAGAAATTTTAAAATAAAGCCCAAATGCTATACCTTTCTAGCTCAATATCACACTGCATAAAAACAAAACCTTTAGAAATTTGGCCGCAACGAATCCTTAATAACTTTTGATCTACTTGTCAAAAGTTAATAAAATTTGAAACATAGCAAGATAAAGTCATTAGGGTCATGTTTTCAAAAGGAATTTCAAAATAAAGCCCACATGAGTGACCTACCCTGCTTAATTTTCACGCTGCACAAAAATAGAGATTGATCTATCTAACCAAATTTGATGAAAGTTCAACCACGACTAGAAAATGACCTCGGAACTATGATTCCAGAAGGAATTGCAAGAATAAACCTAAGGTCTCAATCTTTCATGTAAATGGTTCAAGCTACACTAAGAAACAACGATTAAAAAATAAAAAACATGATGTTGTAAGTACAACTTAAGCAAGACTGAGTTATAATGGAACTTACTGAGATAGAACATGAACTAGATGAGTTTCTCAACCTCGTACATGTCCTAGATCCAATACAACTACCATAAGTAGGAGTGGAAGCAAAGCATAAATTGCAAGAAAGAACAAGCAAAAATACAATAAATAAAATAAATTTTAGAACATAGATGAGCTTGAATCTTGTATTGCTTAGAGATGAATGATTACAAAGCCATACTTTTTATGTGGGCAAAGCTCAAAGGAGTATACGGGAAAAAAATCCTTCTCTATGACTTAGCATGAAAGCATCCCTCCACCGTTCTATTTATAGCACACTAGGAGCAACCTCAACCTTTGGATGAACTTCTTGGCCCTTAACAAACCTTATTAAGATTGAGATTTACTCTCTCACTCATATATGGTGGGAGTAATCTCCACCCTTAGATGACTTTCTTGGCCCTCATCAAGGGTTGAGATTCATTCCCTCACTCATACATGGGTTAATCCGCAACCCAATAATATAATGGGTTTGCACACTTCTCAAAGTACACTAACTTAACCACTACTCCACCCGTGTATCTGCGATCGTATGATCCTCCTTCGCTTGAGTAGGGTTTAGGCTAGCATCTCCACCGAACACTTGTCTACTCGGCTTGTAGCAACTTCCCGGCCTAGTTCATCTTCGGTGCCACCTTGACCGTTTAGATCTCAGCTCTCCTACCCTTGTTCTGTTCACCTTTGCCTCACCATAACCTAGGTTCGTAGTCCTACAACCATCACAGATAAGGGAAACTCATCATATAGCAATGTCCAACAATATGCAATTAAATCAACTCATTGCCAAAATCATAGTACAATTCGCTAACAAACCCGATATTGCATCCAACCATTCTCAAGCACCCGTAAAACCCCTCTCTAGAATATTACTACTGCCATGTAGGACTCAGTACAACCACAGGCCGGAACTACCACTACTCTTGGGCCGATAATGCCGCCTAGCTGGCACATCGCTGTTCCAAGGTCGGTAGTGGCGCTAAAACTGACAGCACCTCAAATTGCTTCAAATTCAAAAATGAATTCAAATCAAACTCACACTCTCGCATCACAAGCTCAAACATAATCAATTACTCATTACACATATAGGTAGATCTTCACATGGTCTTTTGATTTCCTCCTTGATGACTATATCGACAAACACTAAAAAGACATGCTTTGAGTTTGAAAGAAAAAGAAGAAAGCTATTTGATTGCAAACCACACTTGATCTAGGCATAAGAGAAAAGCAAGATCATGACCAAGTAGGCAAGATAAAATTTAGAGCAAACTTAGAAATAAAAAGATCTCCATAAATGCTCTAAAAATCCAGAAAGGTCAACAAAAGCTCAATTTTGTCAATTTTGCTTATGATCCAAAGGAAAGAGTAATTTTTCATCATGATCATAAGAAACAAGATACATTTGATATTTCTCCCCTTTTGACAATGCCTTTTCCACATTTCTCCCTCATTTGGGATGTATGCATGAGATGCATCCTAAAGAGTTTTGAAGATTATCAAAGTTATTGCAATGATAAAATATGACATAAAGCTACTCAAAATTCAGATTGTACTAGACTAAGGCATATCCAAATGCATATTTCAACATTCTTGCTAGCAAGCAAAATAAACTTATGCTATTTTTGCATGATTTCAACAAGAGCAACACTTAACATAATCTCCAAACTAGAAGCAAAGCCATGCTATTGATTAAATGAATAGCCTAGAGTTTAACCTAGTCAACACTTTAGGAAGCCACAAATGCCTTCTTGCTCAATTATCTTTTGTTAATGCAAAATTTTAGATTTTGACATACACAATGAGTTTTAGAGAGCTTATCCTAGCAAAGCAAATTCTCAACTAAAAGCCATCGACAAAGGCTTCTTAGGCTTCACTCTCTTTCTCAATTTTGTTTTTATTCGTATTTTACAATTTTTTATTGGCTCATGCTATAGTCGACCATCTCAAGTAGGACGCTTAAAAGAATGGTCTTTGTTAGGGGTGGGCATATTTATACCAAAACCAAAAAATCAAACCGAACCGAATTAACCAATCCTTTCGATTTTTTTGATTTGTGGGTTTCGATTCGGTTTTTATTTTAGTATTACTCGGTTTTTGGGTTTCGATTCAGTTTTTAGCTCCTGTTAACCGGGCAACCGAACACCGATATACATTCCTCAGTCCTCACGTTAACTCGAAGGCTGAAGCGACCAAATCGACGAATCATCGCCTGCTCCTAGTCCTCCAATTTGAATAGCCAAACCCTTGCATCCCAGACCTCCACTACCCAATCCATAGTATGTGGAGGAGCTCGGAAGCAGCCAAATCTGGCACGTGGAGGCGACGCAGTGGTGTTCAGCTGCGGTGGCACTTCGGTAGGGCTCGGCCGTGTGGTCCTCGGGCGGAGGCGGCCGGATCTAGTACGTGGAGGCGCCTTAGCGATGGCGGTGCGAACTATCCTTGTGAGGCGGTAGCGGCGACTGTAGCCTCAGCTGCGCTATCCATGGGTGGAGGTGCTCGGCGGTAGCGGCCTCGGCCAAGCGGTCCGTAGGCGGCGGCGATGGGGTAGCATCCAACGGTAGACCCCGTGGCACGTAGTCAAGGGTGAGATGGAGGACAAGCCCCTTTGATGGTCGGTGCTTCTCGACATTCACATCAGGGATTGGGTGCCTCCCGTAATCCGGTCCCCATTACTGCTGTTGGCCAGCAAAGGTAAAACACCGAACCCTCCTCCCTTCCCTTTCATTGCTTGGGCCCCAATTTCGTTGTCTTTACCATCTATCCTGCATTCCTCTCCTCTCCACTCCTTCGTGGCTATAAGACGCACGTGCTATCTGCTCGACGAAATGTCGTGGAGGGCTTTGGCCTATCAGGACTCTAAACAAATTCTAGAGAATAGAAATCACATCGAGCTCCAAGAGTGCCTTAGGAAATTCGGTTAACTGAATTAACCGAACCGATTTGGTTCAATTAATTCGATTTGGTATTTAAAGCTATTCGGTCTTAGTTTGGTTAGTAGAATCCAAAAACTGAAATATTTAAAAACAAAAAAAAACAAACTGAAAAAACTGAATTAACTGAATGCCCACCCCTAGTCTTGGTCATACAAAATACATTCCAAATTCATCCCAAGTGCAATGAGTAGTAGTCTCATGAATGTAAAGTATTGAGATCAATCGTAACACACATAAGTCAATATTTGATCATATTAAGCACTTAGATTCATGGGCAAATGAAGGATTCTAATACAAAACAATCTAGCTTTGCCTAAGTTGCTTTAATACTCTAGTAGATATCTAAGATTTCTCAAAGCATGGCGTATGTACCTAGTAAGAAAATATAGCAAGTAAAAGCTACAAGTTTTATCAAGGTTTCATTAAAACTCAAATTTTAATTTTCAGCACGCTTAGCATGATGAAGTAATATAAACTTAGATATGACTAAGCTAATAATGATCCTTAGAAAAGTAGCAATGGGCATAATATTAATAAGAATTTATTTGCATAATAGACAAAGCTCATAAGATAGAAAATAAAATAAAATCTATATGCAATGCATGAAGAAAAGCTTCTGAAAACTCCCCCTCAATAACTGAATAAATTTTAAGCACATATTTGATTTAAGATGAGTTATTTTCAAATTTAGTGTAAAAAACCTCTAAACGAACTACACTAAAATCAGAAGTGTAGAAATGCAAAGAGAAAGCCAAGAAACTAAAAACTGGGTGGCTATAGAGTTAGTTTCAATCGACAAGGCGATTTGGGCAAACCTTGGGGGTATGACACGTAGCAATTTCTCGACGACCTTGTGCGTGGCTCCGGGTCACCGAGGATGCTAAGTTGACTCACAAAGCCGGTGAGGCACATAGCGAAGTCGTCCACCATCTCACCATCATCGAAGCCAATGTTCTCGTACTCCTTTTGGAGCTGCTGGGCCTTCGCCTTTCGCACTTGATCGATACCGACACACATTGTCTTGATCGTGTCCCACACCTCCTTCGCACTCTCCTTGACGGCAAGAGTGGTGATCATCTTCGGCGGGATAGCGCGCAGGATGGCCTCTAGCGCCATCTGGTCCTCCTGTAGTTCTGCATCGTCGGTCTCGATAATGTCCCAAAGACCACATGCTTGCAGCATCACCTTCATCATCAATGATCAGTCGTTGTAGTTCATCTTTGTGAGCATAGGGTATGCCGCCGACCTTCCAACCTCCTTCACAATGCGCTACACAATGATCTCGTGGCCACCGGCATCGCGGTGCCGTAGTCAGCGCGAAGGAGGTGATGGTGAGCGCACCTGGCACCTTCTCGGAGGAGTTCTGGAACCACGGGCCGTAGGAGCCGACATCGCTCTGATACCAAATGCCAGAAATCGAACCAACAAACTGAGAAGGAAATTTTTGTGCTAAGAAAAATGCTTTAGCTTTTCTGCTTTATCTCCATAGTATTTAAAGGAAAAACACACATGCAGTTAGGCCATCTGGAAACTACTATATGCAGCTAATAACTCCTACATGCAACTAATTGAAACTCCTACAATGCAGCTAATTGAAACTCCTACATGCAGTTACACATGCAATTAGTTACTCAAGCAAATTAAGGCCATTAGAGACTCCACAAACGGCTGAATTAACACACTAATTATATATGGCCTCCTAAATGCACACCATGAACACAGGATTATTGTTAATACGATTAACATGGCTTTCGACATCTGTCGGGAGGCTAGCCTTCGTCATGGTGCACCAAAGGTGACGTTGCCTTGTGCTTATGCTTATCTTATTGTACTAGATGTTTGTTTCGTTATGTGTATTTATCTTTTGTTCGATGAGTGCTTACGTTGTTGAATCGGGTGCTCCTTTCATCATGCGCATCAACTGCCTGTGCAGCGCAGGCTTATTTTCCCCCGTCCATTAAAAGGAGTCCACAATTCCACACTAATAGTTATTATGTTCATAATTTTTACATCATAATTTCTGATCCTCCGTTCTAATTATTGCTACGGAGGGAGTTGTATAGGTTCATGACCTTTGTTAATGGTTCAGAATTAAAGTGAAGGTTTAGAGCTTGCATTCAGATTATGCACTTCAAGGTACAACCGATGACTTAGCATAGCCTCTTTCAACCTTATAGTAGTGATCATGAGTTCGCTGCATAATCTCTATAAATTAGTCTACCTGTTTTTACTCCTATAGTTTTTCTTGCTTCCATTGAATAATAGTAATGCCTATAGTTTCTCTTGCTTGCCCAAATCCCAATCTACGTTGTGTTTAGGTTATATGCATGACTGAGTTAGATGTGTGTTATACAGAAGTTGCTTAGCAAGAATATGGATCGGATTATCTTCATCACCTCTCCTAATGGTTCATATGAGCATGTCGAGGTGTAAGAGAAGATCGAGGGTGCCACCACCAACAGGAAGGCACCAATTATCCAGAGGCTGCCTACTTCGATAATTTAGAAGTGCTATTAGATTATCAATTACCTGTAGCTGTGGGTCAAAAAAGGAATTAATGTTAGGGGTATTGTTGTTTATTTCATGCCCTACAGTTGAATAGCTTTCTATATGTTTGTACTTGATTCTTTTTTGCTGCAACAAGAGGTAGTTACAGCTTACAAGAATGCGTTGGCCTCTAAATTCTTTCAAACTTTACTGCTGTGGATTCTGCTTGTTGTTGTTCATAAATGTTCTTCTTTGTAGACCCTATAAATGATAAGTGACTGAAAAGTGTGAGCAAACCCCGCTCAAGGAACTCCGAATATTGTAGAAACAAAAAAATTCCAAGAAATATTGAATTCCCATAATGCAGTCATTGTTTCTCGCATGGTATGTTCCACCTTTAAAGGGATCTCTTAATACAAATGCCTCTTTCTTCGCATGACATGCCATAGTGCTTTCGTTATCCATTTGTGCACACGTAGCTTACCTGATGCATATAGTCTACTATGGATCTCATACATACAACTTTTTTATCACCTATGTTATTAAAATGTTGAGCATATTCAGGTTTATGTGCAACTATTCTCTCTAAATGTAATTGTAGGATTTTTTCCCCAATGCAGCGAAATGCAGATACTATGCTTACAGGGAAGAAAATAGCATTGATGGCGGTTTTCAAAATTTCGGGTCAAAACAAATCAACAGAAAATCTTTGTTTTGTAAATTCTATCTACACTATCATTATTATGAAAACTTCTTTATGTAAGGCTGGAGTAAGCCAGTCAATTCTCGTAAGTGGATAAAGTGGTGCTGGTAAAACAGAAAGCACTAAAATGATCATACGTCTGAAGGGTGAACGGTGGAGAAGCAAGTTCTTCAGGTGATAATTTCTGAGACTCTACTAGTTCCGAATAACTATTTCTGTGACCATATGGTGTTCTTGTTCAACCGATTAACTCGTATTCCTCTCTCAGTCTAATCCTGTCCTTGAAGCATTTGGAAATGCAAAGACTGTTCGAAACAATAATTCAAGGTAAGAAGAATTCTATATATGATCATTTTTATTAGTATTGTGGCCTTGTGGGTAACTTTCTCACTCAACCAATTTTTTCCACTGTTATTACTACAGCACTTTGGTAAGTTTGTTGTGATCCAGTTTGATCACAATGGGAGAATATCAGGAGCTGCTGTTAGGACATATCTTCTTGAGAGATCCCATGTCAGTCAAATATCTGATCCAGAGAGAAATTACTACTGTTTCTACATGCTTTGTGCTGCCCATTGTCTATTCATGTTTTTCGTTGATCAGAAAAATTTATAAACCGCATACCTTGTAATTGTGTGTTGCTTTCACTATATGAGCTGTTATATAATCCACTTTTCAGTTTGGCATAACATAATGTGATCATAATCCCACTATTTCCAGGACATCCTAAGTAGAGGCAGATTTGTTTTTATTTGGGGCAATCAAACTGAGAATTCATGAGACTCTTCTAAATTTGACTGGTTATTCTCTTGTCAATTGATTATTTTTGCTATTTTGTGGTCTGGAATTATCATTGGCGGTTTTTATTTTGTGGTCTGGAATTATTAGTGGCACTTTTTGGCTAGAACCGTCACAGATAATAGGGTATCTGTGGCGGTTTGTGGCTAGAACTACCACAGATAATATGGACATTTGTGGTGGTTTGTGGCTAGAACTGCCACAGATAATATTATCTGTGGTTGTTTTTGGCTAGAACTGCTACTGATAATATTATCTGTGGTGGTTCAAAAATTGCTACTAATAATTGAGGATTATTAGTGGCGGTTCAAAAACCACCATTGATGACAGTTATGAACCGTCACAAATGACCTTTTTCAAGGTAGTGGTCAAATCTTGTTTGAAGGTCTCCAAATCTAAGGTGTGGCCGGCATTCGCTGGATCTGACTATGTCTTGGACTAGAGGCGGTGGTTTCATGGACGGTTAGTGCAGGACAACATGCTAACGGGGTTGCTGCGCTTGATTGGACTGGTCGCCGCACAGAGGCGATGAGGCACCAAGGTTGACCAACGCTTAGCTCGGGTTCTTGCCACTGCTCTCACCCTCTTCCTCTTCGCTGGTTTGTTGAAGCTGCTTTGTTGAATTGTTGGTTGTTGCACATGTTTTGCAAAAATGTTGTAGCTATTATTGTTGGTTATTGTGGATGTTTTCCCAATTTGTTGCATCATATCTTTCTCAATTGTTGCAAGAAATACTTTATTTTGTTACAACATATCATCTCCTAATTATTTGTTGAAAGTGTTTTCCCCGATTGTTGCATATTTATTTCCAGCTATTATGGTTATAACATTGTAGATTTGATTTGTTCTGAATTTTGGTGCTAGTTTTCCAAGTTCATGTATGAGCGAGGTCCATAATTTTGAGTAATTTTTTATTGAGTATGGGTTTTTTGCATATCTTTTTGGGATTAAACCCTACTATATAGTAGATGTTAAATTAATTTGTTGCATACGTTGACCCGGGATGTTGCACCGGAGCAGACGATGAAAATCTTCCCATGGTATATTTGGGCACTAGTCACACCCTATAACTAATCAATCCTTAGGAAAAAACAACTTCTTTCCAAATATAGATCATGTACTTTGCTTTGTTGGGCACAATTCTTTGGTAGTACTCTTCCTATCCAAGTTTATAGGGTATATTTTCTCAAGCACATACAACAATAAGGTACTGAAAATGACTGAGCTGCCCCTAATTATTATTTATAAGTACTATATTTAATGTATACATATAGAGAATATTAAGTAAATATGTATATTTATTAGGAATATAAAAGGACATTACTCTAATTGTTTTATTGAAATATAAAATACATCTTATATTTATAGATAGGATGTTTTTACAAACTATGCGCGTAAACTTGGACGAAGGGAACGTATGTAGTAAATTTTTCTGAAGCATTTATTTTCTGGTACAATCATACTTCGTGCATGATATACAGGACTGTAGTCGGACTGAAATTGAGGATAATTTATTTAACACGTTTTGTCGTTCTTGGTCACCCGACAATCCGAGAATTAATATACACACAGCGCTCAAGTACAAGTGAGCATTAATAATTTCATACCTATGTGCGCTTCTATAATACCAGGAATCCAAAATTATTTAAACTACTTCACACGAGCTAATGATGTTGTGAAGTTCCTTGGCTCTTTGATACGGTTCTGCGAGACCTGGATAAATTATTGGCTTAATGCATATGCATCTCATTTTTAATCAGGCAAATGCCCCTCTCACTCGCAAACAAGAATACAGGTAAGAGCAATTCCAATGGGAGTTTCTTAATGGTTTCTACATATGCTATATAGAATAAAAAGCTTAGATAGCAATGAATTAATGCAGAGAGAGAAGATTAGAGTTTCTTAAATTAGAAATGGTTTCTTCATTAAATGTTTTGGCTAAGAAACCATCAAAAACTGCATTGTGGGTATGGTGGTTTCTTATGCATGCCTAGGGTGATGAAAAAATAATAGTTAAATATTAAATGATAAAACCATGTTAAGAAACAATGCATTGTAGTTTTTGTATAAATTAGTGTTTCTTAGTGTGCTTGTAATACCTCTAAAAAACTTCGTCTTTCAAAACCTGTAATTGCTAGCCTGGAATTAATAACCAATAGTAATATGATATATTATTTAATGCATATGCATTGATCGATTGATTGATAATTAATGCTGTCTTATGTTTTGAGATCCAGGATAGTTTATATACGCTCCAAGTCAGTTTACACGGGGCACCTGATCAAGATCTACCAACCACAATTATATTAGTTGGCTCTATTATCCCTTTGAATTTGTTTTCCTATAACCTAAGATCGGACGCAACAACTATATGGTGAGAAAAATTACTAAACTAGTTGCATCTAGAGTTTCGAAGATGCTTCTTGCTCACAGGGAAATGCTGCATTCCATGATTGAACTGCATAGATCTATGTGGTATGCTGCACAGGATGAGATAGTGTCGGGACCCGAATATACAAATTTAGACTATGTATGTATATCGCACTAGTTCAATATTACGCTAGTGCACACAGGCTTAATATAGATGAATATCACAATCATACACAGCGAAAACTTAAATAAAGACATCATATATTAAATATGAAGCTGTTACCTGACCTTATGGTCAAACTTACATGATTATGCCTCGCAAGGCAAAACTGTGAATAACAAACTAAATTGTAGTAGATTAAAAATGTAGATAAACTCCTCAGTATACCACAAGCAACTGATAAGGCTTGCACCCTTAACATTCGCTTCCTCCGGATACTTCTCTTCAAGAGCTGGTGTAAACTCCTCAATTGGTGATTTTGTTCTTAGTAGGGTGAGTACATAAAACACTCAATAAGTTGTGCACATAATGCAATTCTAACATAACCAAATGCAATGCTTATTCCAACGGAAGGGTTAACATGGTTATTTTGCAGTAAAATAGTATTTATAAATAAATAAAATAAGTAGACTGAAAAGATAGTAAAACAAATAATAGTAAACAATAATTTTCAGTATTTTTCAAGTAAACATGACATTAAGTCCTAAGTCATATTCCAAACCTTCTAATGGCAACCTACCATACCATCAAAGTTTCCATTTTATAAAATCTAGCTCTTGACTGTAATTCCTGTGCATTACTCGATACCGCGAGTACAGCTATCCGAATAGATTTTACACTCTGCAAGGGTTATGCACTTTATCCACACAACATGATAGTCTCCTTTTGCTTGGTCATTAGCACACTTCCTTTGGTGTGCTAGTAGAGAAATCATGATAAAACCTTTACAATGCTCCGTCTTAACCCAATACTACCCGCTAAGGTTTGAACACTAAAAGGACTGGTTACCACACTCAGGACCCTCTCTTGCACCATGTGAGTTCATAAAAAGGTGAACCTCACACCACCACTGATAGTATCAAAGTTAAGACATCGCAAATTAATTAGTTAGGTCCATTCCAGTCATGTGGTTGCATACTTGACATAGGTCAAAGGTTTACAAGGTTAAGTCCTTATAATGACTACAGCAAGACTTCCACATACCCTCTGCCTTTCTGGCCTATCTTGATACACTGCCCCTTGCCACTTGCCCCAAGTTAAATGATTACCACTTCAGTTGATTATCAAGCATCACGTGCCATCAACAAGTCAACATCGTTGCGTGACATCCTTGTCACTACAACAACATCATTGTGTGACAACACCTAACACATCAATTCATAATCATGTTCTATATTCCATTAGTTAAGTTTAACTTTTGTTATTCCAAAGACATGTGTTATACGTGGCAAGGCTAAGCAAACTAATAAGGTCTAACCAACCCATATTGATTTTAATACTAACCAACTAGTAATGAACTATTCTAGGGTGACAATTAATCATGGCATATAAATGACAAGGTAGAATATAATTCAATAGGATAGCTTAACTAATTCTCAATCTACTTTGAAACAATTTTACAGATAAAATATCATACATAAAGTAAAACAACATAGCAATTTTGAAAACTGGAGCTCGTATGAGGGAGAATGGGCTCTCGAAAAATTTGATAAATAAGAAAATCAGAAAAATATTAAATACCAAATTACTTGAATTATTTTTGTATTGGAAATTCTATTTATTGCCTCATTGCCAACGTTAGCCCAAATGAAATAAAACAGAAAAGTCATATCCAACTGACACGTGGGCCTTTCGGTCCATGGACCAAGTCCACACACTGAAGAGAGCCCACCGTGCACCCTGTCCACCGAAAGCTTGACCTCCGGTCAACGATGACACAATGGTGACATCACGCCGTGACGTCACCGAGCATGGGCGGAACCAAGGCACTCCAAAAATTGGAGAAACTTCAAAATTGCACCTCTTCAATAGGGTAAATTTGTTGATTGAATTGGTTTTGATTTTGGTGATTTGGGATTTTTAAGACCTCAGAACTATTTGTATTATATTTTTAGCAAAATTCAAATATATTTATTAGATTTATGTTGATATCAAATTATTACTTGATTATAGAATTGCGCGTGTGAAGTGTCTTGTTTTAAAAATTTTCTAGTTCCGCCATTTTCACCGAGGATGCGTTGTGCGTTTGCATGGCATGATGCGGAGCATCCACACGGCACAATTTGGACTACCTGCGCTAGATCTGACGGTCGATACCACACACAAAATTGGCGGCGATGGTTCACGGTGGAGCTTGCCGGACTTGAGAGAGATGACACGAGACATGGCGTATGGCTATAGATTAACCTCAGATCTACACGGATTTGTTGCGGCGTCACGCGGGTTTCTTGCCGATGTCCATAGCTTGAACCAAAACACGATAAGGTGGGAGATCCAGCGACGAAACTTGGCGGCAGTGCTTTGATCTCTTGCGAGCTTGAACTCCATGCACAAGGCACCTCGACAACAATCTTTAGGGCAAAAAGTTGGCACGGTATGGGGAACTCGATGTCGGGGTCGGTCAACCGAGCTTTATAGCAATAGGAAATGGCAAGCATAGGGACTCTAGTCGGCTACGACGGTGAGCTCATCTCGAACATGGAGACTGCAGCGGTGTGAAGACGATGAAGCATAACCACATACGTGGCGCAACGGATGGACCAGATGCACACAGACGTGGCTCCATCCGAACCAGACACGAAATCGGATGACCGCATAGCACTAGGGTTTCCAAAAACCATGGTTAATGTTAGCCCTTCGTTCAAGGATCCAACGGCCATGATTGCTCTGACAAACCAGACTGGGCCGCACATGCACTGGACTGGGCCCAGTGTGTTTCAAGCCCAACACTATTTAAGGCATTTTCAAATCTTTTTCATTTTGAAACAATTCCAGCAAATAAAATAATTCAAATAAAATAGCAAAAGCATCAAAAAAATTCTAGAAAATACTTTAAGTCTTTTGGAACTCAAAATAAAATATTTTGACAAAACTATATTTAAACTTTATCATTATTTAAATAGTTTTCACAAAAGGCCATATTACTTAATATTCAAATAAAATCCAATATATTCACAAAATTCAGAAAATTCATAAATGGTGTTATAAATTCAAGAAAATTTAAAAATTAGGATGTTACAGATAGACTAGTATAATAAAAAAAGAGAGGCAGAAAAAGAAAACAATAGACTTCCTACAATACACCAGCAACATACATCCACATGTCGGCACACAATAAGGCCATATAGTTTGAGTACTGTTTTTTTGGTGAACATAATTTGACTAACTTTCATTATTCAATTTCCTTTTTTTAGTTGAGAGGAAGTTTCAATTACACTACAGAAATGGTCATCTGGGTCAGTTTTGGTAGCGATATAAAGTCCTTAGAGAGTGATAAGGAGTGGCTATCACGGTCGGTTTTCGCTCGATATAGATATAGCGTCATCTATGTCAATTCGGAGCTCAAAACCGATAGAGAAGACATTTATCTCTATCGGTTTCGAGTGTGGAAACGATAAAGATATACATAAATCCTATCAATTCTACGCTCAGAACTGATAAAGATGTCCTCCTGATCTCTATCGATTATTAGAGTTGAACTAATAGAGATTTGTGTATTATCTCTATTGGTTCCACACAGAACCGATAGAGATTACATGTCTCTATTGATTCTAAGCGTAGAATCAATAGAGATAAATCACAAACTATTTTCCTAGAAAAGCACCAAAAATTCATAGATTCACAGTATATTCACATTCACATAATACTCACAGATTGACAAATTCACATAATATTCATAGATTGATAGTATATGCACAAAAATTCAAAGTATATTCACATTCACAGTATACTAATAGATTGACAAAACAGTATATTCACATTCAAAAAACTGTTGATAATGTTAATTTATGGATGTATACTCAATGCAGAAATCAGTAGTATAATCCTGTAGCGTAACTCTTCTCAGGATACATACTTAATGTAGAAATCAGTAGCAATCCTCTAATGTAACTCTCTTTAGGCAGCCCTGACATCCCATTAGAAGGCTCTTTGCCTCTAAGCAATTGCATCTAGAGTACTACATGGATTGTCCGTTGATATAAAGCATATACTTCTTAGCATAAGGGCAGTCGTTTTCATAGACAACTTTTGTCTAAAATATTTCCTGTTAGGTTACAAGGATACAATAAACTAGTTAAAATAATTTAAGATGATAATACATTGAAAAGATGTGGTACCACAAATATCAATAAGCATACATTGAGAAACAACATTATTTGACAGATCAAGACAATGAGAGACCTTAAAGCTTTTCCATGTCTGCCATCATATGTGCCACAGCTTTCACAACATGCGCTTTTCGGTTCTCCTTGTAGTTCCACAACTCTGGCATAAAACACTAATAACTGATTGAATTTCAATTATATCTCTTAATCCCTATAAAAGCGATCATTTGGTTGTGAAAATAGGTTGCCTTGGTATATTATCAGTTACCACATCGAATTAAAGACTAAAATTCTTTATATTACCTCTATAAGATCAGTTTTGGCTTTTTTAGCTTTACATTTGCCATGTACTCCTTACTGATGAGTAAATAGTTAAGAGATTTAATATCTTACGATTTATCATCAATGCCTTTCAATTTTTGTTTCATCTCATAAATCTTTTTTGTTAACTTAGACTTTCCCTTCAATTGTTCTATCTTCTCATCAAGTTTTCGTTTAGTATCCAACAGTTTTTCTATGTCTTCTATCTTGTTGTAGGCTCTATTTTATATATATGTGCAATTTGCAGTCACTAGGAAATAAATAAATATATGGTGAATAATTGTAGGATAGAGTGCTCTCAGGTGTCAAGCTACTAAAAGGTAGACCTTCAACCTCCTCGGCACAAAGTGTAAGGCTGCTAGAAACTAATCACTTACCTTCACTACACCAAGGTCATATAATTAAAATTGAACTAGATAATGAACTAGCAAATAAAATCTTGAACTCTTACCTTTCTAAATTATACATAGTTCGGCCAAGCAGGTATAAAGTATTTAAAGTCAATTTCACTATTTAAATTATCAAAATTAGATTATAAACAGTTTGGCCAAACAGTTATATCAACAACTGACTAAACAGGGGCTATGATAGAGCAAACTAAGCAATCATAATCAATATATTCAACAATAATCAAATAAGTATCAAACTAGATACTGAATATGATGATCAAGCCCAAAAATAGTAAAATAAAAGCAATACTTTCTAGCATTAACGGGAAGTAACTCTATAGTTCAAGGCCACATTCTCTATTTTAATTGTTTTGGTTCATCAATAGATCCATAGAACCATTGAGCATACAACTGGCAGCAGCCTTGGCGTAACGTAGCAGGGCAGGCAGAGGGATGAGGTGGGGAGGCGGAGGGGCGACGCAGACACCATGGAGCCGGGGAGGCCGTGAGGGGTGATGCGGGCGAGACCGAGCTAGGGGCGCGCTACAGGAGACAAGGAGGACTAGGAGTGACGTAGGCCAAGAGAGGCGAAGGGGCGACACAGGCACCGTGGAGCTGAGGAGGTTGAGGGGCACGATGCGGGCTAGGAGAGGCGGAGGGGTGCGACACGAGCGGGGAGAGAAATCCTTTTTTATAGAATGGAGTGCAAGCCGAGAGATCAAATGCGAGGTGGACACCCCGGCTTTTGGTATTTGAACGCATCGGGAGGAGAAGCCGATAGGTCAAGTGCGGAAAAGTGCTTGGTATTACTATCACGATCGGTTCTAACATCAAGAACTGATCGTGATGACCATAATCACTATCGGTTCTGATATCAGAAATGATAGTGATACATATAACATTACTATCGGTTCTGATGTTAAAATCGATAGTGATACATATAACATCACTATCAGTTCTTACATCGGAACTGACAGTGATGACGATGATCATCACTATTGACGCATCGCATCACTATCGATTCTATGGTCATACCGATAGTGATGTTTTGCATCATATTTCTTATCTACGCTGAATCATATGTCACTATCGGTTTTTCCTAAAAAGTTAGGAACTAACCCAATGAAGAGATAGTGTTGTATCATTCTGTAGTAGTGTTAACTTATGGTTCTAGGAAATTCAACGGCTCAATGGATGGACCAGCGGCCTAGTGGTAGGAAAGGGTATTCATTCATACCCATCCTGGTTCGATCTATAGAATTGACACGGTTTGCCATATTTATTCAGAGTACATTTGCATGAAAGCGTGTGCCTGCGCTCTGTGAGGCCGTGGAAACTTCACAAAAAATTTTAGCATGCACACGTCTGCGTATGTGTGTAGCACGAGTGAGGCGCGCATCCGGTGTTCGGCTTCATTGTACTCTCCTTAAAAAGAAAATTCAGCGGCTCAAAAATGTGTATATAGAATATATACTTCTATTGATTTATATTTGATTTCTCAATATAATTGATCTCCTGGGAACACTACGTTAATCTATCAAACAGAATCGATCGAGACTTCCTTATCCTCCCAATGTGATTGATATATACTAGGAAGATTTCATTTTGAAGCTAGGTTGGTACTTGGTAAAAAGGAGTTTGTTCTGTTTGCTACGAACTTGAACCGCAATGCCTTGTGCATGCAAGTCAACTCTGGACCCATCTCGGCCTTGTGTAGTGGGCCGGGAGACTCGAGCTCAAAATGTCCAAAAGCCAGACCGAGCTAGGTCAAAATGCAAACGTCGGACAGGCCGGCCTTCAGCTGTTCAGAGTTTCAGCCGCTTTACTTGATAATGGCTGTTACAATTTCAAAAGGTGGAGTCCGTGCTTTAAGATCTGTGTGCCTATGGAAGCGAAAAGCATAGAAGCATAACTCATCCCGAAGAGAGAAGCTACCAGTGTTTTAATTTCGCACTGGTTTTTTCCTTTCAATTTCTTCATTTGCATTTTAGTCATGTTTGAAAATAGCTCTGGTTAAATTCGGGTGGAAATATAGTGTATAGTGATAATAATTAGAAGTAACTAGTCAGTAACCCGTGCATCTGCATGGGCTAGTTTTTTAGATAAAGTCACTTAGATCTGCTAATTTGGATTGTACTTGATAGCAATTATAATCTTTGTCCGAATTTTTCTCAATTTGTATTGTACTTGATATGGACTCTTTCTTTTAACCTAAACCGTTATAACGTGGGCGAAGCAAATAGATACCAGATCTTTCTGGTTAACGTGGGAGTTTCCTCAGATTGCCTAATTAGTACTCCCTTCGTTTTTTTATAAGGCGTATTTTGATTTTGCACAAGGATTAAGGTTGCGTTGAAATTGAGAAAGATACGAGAGAAAATGACTTAGATGCCCCCACTTAATTATCTTAGAAGATGAAAGATATACTTTGTGTGGGTGGTAATGAATAAATGCATATGGATGAGAGAAAATAAATAGCGGTATAGAAGGAAAGGTCTCATCAAATCTACATACAAGCCTTATATTTGTAAACAAGACCATTAAAAAAATAGACCTTTTAAAAAAACGGAGGGAGTATATATATAGATTTATCTCGTTCTTAGTGCCAAGAGAACCCTATAAAGTTGAATGGATTGAGTAATTATTATTCAGAGTTTGCATATTTTTTTCATACATGGGGTAGATTTTTTTAGTTTTAGATTTGAATTCATATGAAAATTTATATTTTTATTTATTACTATTTTGAATTTATTTTTAGGGTTTACTTTGGAATTTGTACAAAAATCGATTGATTATTTTATTTTATTTTTATTCGAATTTTACTTAATTTGGCTTGTACTTGAGATAAACTCATTGTTTTAATTTACTAATTTTTTAACTATTATTCCAAAATTTTGATATTTCTATATTTACTTTGGAAATCGCATGGAAGTTAGATTGCTTATTTTTCTTTATTTTTTATTCGAATTTTAGTTTACTTAATTTGGCTTGTACTTGAGACAGACTCATCGTTTTAATTTGCTAATTTTATTTATTATTATTTAAAATTTTATTTATTTATGGATTTACTTTGAAAATAGTAAGGAAGTCAAACTGCTAATTTATTTAATTTTTTATTCTGAATTTTCTTAATTTACATTGTACTTGATATGGACTCTTTCTTTTAATCTAAATCGTTATAACTTGGGCTCAACAAATAGATGGCCAGATCTTTCTAGTTAACGTGGAAGCTTCCTCAGAGTGCCTAATTAGTATTATTTTTATGGTTTACCTTGGAAATTTTACGAAAATCTAATTGATTATTTTATTTTATTTTTGTTCTAAATTTTACTTAATTTGGCTTGAACTTGAGATAGACTCATTGTTTTAATTTGCTAATTTTGTTTAATTATTATTCCAAATTTTTAGATTTATGTATTTACTTTGGAAATCGCATGGAGGTCAAATTGCTAATTTTTCTTTATTTTTTATTATGAATTTCAGTTTACCTAATTTAATTTGTACTTGAGATAGACTCATCGTTTTAATTTGCTAATTTTATTTAATTATTATTTAGAATTTTATTTATTTATGGATTTACTTTGAAAGTAGTATGGAAGTGAGATTGCTAATTTATTTCATTTCTTATTCTGAATTTTTCTTAATTTATATTGTGCTTGACATGGACTCTTTCTTTTAATCTAAACCGTTATAACTCGGGCCTAACAAATAAATATCCAGATCTTTTTAGTTAACGTGGGAGCTTCCTCAGAGTGACTAATTAGTATTATTTTTAGTGTTTACTTTGGAAATTTTACAAAAATCTAATTGATTATTTTATTTTATTTTTATTCTAAATTTTACTTAATTTGGTTTGTACTGGAGGTAGAATTATTGTTTTAATTTGCTAATTTTGTTTAATTATTATTCCAAAATTTTGGTATTTATGTATTTATTTTGAAAATCGCATGGAAGTGAGATTATTAATTTTTCTTTATTTTTTATTCTGAATTTTAATTTACTTAATTTGTCTTGTACTTGAGATAGACTAAATGCGTTTTAATTCGCTAATTTTATTTAATTACTATTTAGAATTTTATTTATTTATCTATTTACTTGAAAAATAGTATGGAAGTTGGATTGTTAATTTCTTTAATTTTTAATTTAAATTTTTTAAATTTATATTGTATTTGACATGGACTCTTTCTTTTAATCTAAACCGTTATTATTCGGGCCCAATAAATGGATGGCAAGATCTTTATGGTTAACGTGAGAGCTTCTTTAGAGTGCCTAATTAGTATAGGTATAGATAGATAGATATATATAGTTATTTTTAATACCTTCTTGGTCCATATGTAAAAAGAAATAAGGCTTATAAACTTCGACAGAAGGAGTACAACCGAATTTAAGAAGCCAGTTCAGTATCCTGACGGATCTAGGGTCAAATTCGAAGGAGGTGATCTTTTCAGATTCAGAACCGGATAGTTGTTTGTCGCATATCTGCCGACACACATACAAACAGAACAAAGCCAAGTAGTCAACATGCCAATAAAACACCACCACTACATTTTCACGAGCTGTAACGACGGTCCTCCCAAAAGAGAAGACGACGACGGAACGAAACATTACAATGCATTGGTCTGTTGTTGCGTTAGATCCACGTAGTTAACGGATTCACTGTAATTCTCGTGAATTGTGAATTAGATTTGTTAAATCCATATCGATTTAGGATATAGAGTTCGTATCCGTAGTTTTTCTTTTTTTTTTAAAAAGATGCGAACCGCGAGTTCAAATGCTGTGCAGTCAGTCGGGCGAACTGCTATAGGATCGATCATCTTTGGCACAGTAAGCGGCTGGGATGACAAAAAGCAAGCTGCATCCAGCTTACCACACGATCGGCCGGTTCTAGCCAGATTGCTCGCTTCTCTCATGGCCATGTCCTCCACGCCAACGTCCCGCCTCCGCCGCCGCTTCTCCACCGCCACAGTCGGCGCCGCCCGGGCCTATCTCTCGCCTTCTTCGGCCGCCTCCTCAGGACGGGCATCGGGCTGAACGTCATTGCCTTCGGCAACCTCCTCCGCGGCCTCTGCGACGCGAAACGGACGGAGCAAGCTTTGGACGTGCTGCTCCGCAGGATGCCCAAGCTGGGCTGTGTTCCAGATGTCATCTCGAACACTATTTTCCTGAAGGTGTTCTTCGGCCGTAGCAGAAGCCAGATGGCGTATGAGATGGTTCGAATGATGGCTAGAGGAGGAGGTGGCTGCTCGCCCAATGTGTCTGCATACAACACGCTCATCGATGGCTTCTTTAAGGAGGGTGAAGTGGGCAAATCTTACGACTAATTCCATGAGATGGTAGAGCAGAGGATTTTTGTCACGGACCGTCCTTTTCAGGGGTGCGTATAAATACCTTCACAGCTATTTAGGATTTTAGCTGTAGGTAACCAAGCGTACATTACCAGACATAAAAGCAAATGTGAATATTTTATAGATCAATTAAGGGCCTAACGGCCAAAGTTTTACAAGAGGTGCGGCTAGCACCGAATACATTACAGAACACCCACAGGAAAGGCTTAAGCAGATAGATCAAGACCTTCAAAACCAAATAACGTCATCATCTACGGTCTTCGGGAATTCGCCATCTTCAATTGAAATCTAAAGAGGGGATTGGGAGCAAGGGTGAGTACACAACCGTACGCAACAAACCACACGGAAATTCTGAATATTACATGCAGGGATAAACAAAGGTCGGCATAGGTTTAAGTATTGTGGATGCAATTTGTAAATATCACTTTTCATTTTACATTTGAAACACAAACCATAAATAGCAATATAACATGGGGGGGTTGTCTGCAAAGTTCACATCCACGACAGGTTTTAATTATAAAAGCTATAGGGGTGCAGTTACAGGAATCACCCTAAATTAACTTAGCTTCTTTAACCGGAAGCACGGCGTATTCGAATACCATTGATATCACTCTGCAGAGCCTCTCAGCTTTACCCACAAGACATCTACGGTCATTAGTGCCACTAGATCAACATGTAACTTTTATGCATGCGGCCCGACCGAGAAAATCATAGCATTTCTTTGGACTTCCCTTCTTTAGCTTCTACCCAGTAGGCGGTGCACATCCTCAGTCTCCCAGGAACCCACTGGCGGAGCGGGCTGCACAGTCTGGTCGCACTATGGATACCTACTGTTGTGAGAACGGGCGAATGGCCACTCCATTCCCGTTCCACCCCGGTCGCTACGCGATCCATTGCCTCGCTAGCACTACTTCCTATAAGTATTAAAAAGGAAGTACAATGTCTTGAGCTATGTTGGGCCAAGTCAACAGGTTGGCCGCCCAACTCGTGGTTGGCGGGATCTGAAGTTATTCGTTGCCTAAGACATCGGTCCTTGAATGCCAAAGACTTCGGCCAGATGACATACCACAAACCATTGGTACCAACTGTATCACCACCACACCATAACCTGGCTTCGTCATCGGTTGGGGGTTGGGCCAGCATCCACCTTCTGTGGTCCGCCCAAGCTGTCCCCCACACCGTAGCAATTTTTGAAAATCAACCAAGCCATCTCTCGGAGATTAAGCATTTGTCTAAAAGTAATAATTGTATGAGTTGCTACATCTACGAGGGTTCAATAATTTATATCCTAAGGTTAAAAAGGAATTAGGGCATAACAACGGGTTTAACATTTGGTTGTATCTAATCATGTCAATCGAAACTACCACATTTTCTAGTTTTCTAAACTAACAAAAATAATGCAATACAAGAAATATATATATATATATATATAATATAATGGAACTGGGTTCAACATGTTCCAGGAGTGTGGCTTGCCTTGCGGATTTGATGGCTCGCCTAAGGAGAAAGTGTCGACGTCGTGTCTGGTCCCGAACGACTCCTACTCCATGTACGGCTCCAACGTCTGCTCCTGCTCCGAGATTCGTGCCAACGATTGCTCTTTCGTCGAATCTAGCGCAAAGAAACGCAAATGATAAATAAACGAATAAAGCAAAATAAGGAAAAAGAAACGGAAAGGAAAATGGACGGAACGGAGCTCAGAGGTATTTTTAGAATTTTTCTAGACTTGGTCTGGCGAAACGGAGGTTATTTTTGGACTCAGCAGCTCGAACCAGTCAAGAATATGTATTTTTGGCATTTTTGGGATTTTTCTGGGGTTTTTGGGGATTTTTCTGAGTTTTTAATTCATTTTTGGATTTTATATTGAATTTAAATCCTAAAAAGGAATTAAAGACCGAAAAAGCATTTTGGGCTGCACAATGCGAGAATTCGGCCCACGGGCGCTGGCCCACGAGCGCGCAGGCCATCTGACAAGCGGGGCCCACGGCTTGAGCGGCTGATTGGGTGGGGCCCGGCTGACAGCGAGTGGGCAAATGCGACCCGACAAGTGGGACCTGCTGCGCAGTGAGACAGGAGGGCGATAGAGCGTGCGGTGATGGCTCTCGGCCGGAGTTGGGGAAGACGCCGGATGAACTGGCGAAATAACGCCCGGGAGAAGGAATGAAGTGGCGGGGACGAAGGAGGATCTCACGGCGAACTTGGGGATGGGTGAAAATGGGGAAGAGAGAAAGGGAAGTGGCCGGACGGTGGTGAGGACCGGAGGTGGAGACGAAGCTTCGTGGCGTGGGCGAACGGCGGCGCAAAGAAGGGAAAGAGCGTGCGGGAAAGATGTGGGAGCTGACTGCGGTGCTCGGGGTGGAGCAAAATGGAGCTCGGGGCTCTATTTATAGCCTGGGCGCGGGGGAGAGAGAAGCGGCCGGGGAGGAGAGAGATGGCGACGCACGGGCGAAGAAAAGCTTGATGTGACTGGAGGGTTGACCTCTACGCGCGGCGCAACGTGACAAAGCTAGACGGCGAAGCGACGGGAGGCCTGGCGATGGGATGGGCGGCGCGCAATGATCACGCTGTAGCTCGGGTGGCGAAAAGACTGGAGCAGGCGGCGGTGCATTTAGGTGGAAGACGACACTGCTGCGGTGGACCGGGCTGGGCGAGTGCTCACGCTGGGAGCTGGGCCGGGGCGACGCAGATCGGGCGCGAAGGATTTGGGCGAAGAACCGGACGGGAAACGCTGCGGGGAAGAAGAACAGTGTGCGCGAGGGAGCTGGGCTGGCGCGTAGGTTGGGCCGGACGAGCGGGAGTCTGGGCCGAGCGGAATGGGCCGAAGCCTGGCCGGGTCGAATTCAAAGGGGGAGGCGGGAAGCAAAAAAAAAAGGAAAGCGGATTTTCGGAGGGCTGGCCAAAAATAGAAAGGTGACAAAAATGGCTCAAATAAAATCAAGAAAATTCGGCAAAAATTTCGATAAATCCAATAAAATTCGACGAATCCATTTTTGAAATTTTCGTGGTATTTCAATTTTGCCGGATGTTGTGACTCATAACTCGATTATCAATGGACTGTGCAAGTCAAAGGCAATGGACGAGGCTCAGAGGGTGCTTCGACAGATGCTTCGGATGATGGCTGACGAAGGAGGTGGCTGCTTGCCCAATATTACCATTAGTGCAATGTACAAGCTAAGGATTTGTTTTCTTCTGTCTCAGCCAATGGGTTGGTTCCTACTATTCATACCGACAGCATAATGAGCACAAATCTTATAAAAGAAGGATTGCTCGAAGAAGCCGACGATCTCTTTTTATCAATGGAGAAGAGTGGCTGTGTTCCCAACTCTCATATAGTCATATGCTAAATCATATCATCAGAATGTTATTGAAAAAAAGGTGAGACTCTACAGAAGTTGTCAGTTATAAGCTCTTATACATATCTTTCACTTTCTTTTTTGGCGCCTGATGCCATAAAACAATTCCGCCGTTACCAGGACTCGAACCCGGGTGAGAACGATTCTAACTAGGAGACTCAACAGAAGTTGTCAGTTATAAGCTCTTATACAAAATTTGTGTATGTATCTCTCACTTTCTTTTTTGGCACCTGGTGTCATACGTGTCTACATACATACATACATACATACATACATACTAGATCAATGCCTGTGCGTTGCTACGAAAAATATAATTGGTAATGAAACATAAAGGTCAAGCAATAAAAGAAAATTATGCTACAACATCAAACATCTATATCTCCCGATTACAAAAGTTTTTGTGGTTTCTTCTCCGGTATGAATTAAAACCAAATATATTATACGTAGCAATATATATTACCAATCTCAAAAATCAATCAATCCTTTTCATCCCTTTTTGCAATTTATATTACCAGCTTGCGTTCCTCTTCCTCTCGCCATGCTCATCCTCGTCATCCACTGCCTTCGCAGAGGCAACACGGGGGTTTTCCCTGAGCACGAGACGCTGCTGCCGAAGCCACCGCCATTCCGGACCACTGGCCGCTACGCGGTCGCGCTCAGGGCATCCGCCGTCTTCACCGCGGCGTCCGCCGTCCTCCTCGCGCTCGCGTTCTTCCTCCTGCCAAGCACGCCATGGCGCGCCGTGGAGTCCGCCTTCCTCGCCGCCCACTTCGTCGCGCATGCTATGACCGCGTGGCCAGTCGCCTCGGAGAAAGGGGCCACCGCCACCACCCAGCATTTGCACCTCCGCGTCTTCTGGATCACCACCGCCCTCAGCGCCGCACTCTTCTCCGCTTCGGCAGTGGTCCGCTGCACTGACGGTTTGCTACTTTTCTTAGATGACCCTCTCGCCTTTTTTTGGCCTACTCGTCTCCATGCCTCTGGCGTACCTAGCTATCACTGACTTCACCGGCCATGACGCTGGAGCCTATGAAGGTGAACCAGAAAACACCAGTGCTGAGGTGCCCGCCATGCCGTGCACCTCGTTCTCTCTCTCGCGACGTTCAGCTGGATCAACCCCGTTTATTTCGAAGGGGTATACCAATGACTCTCTCACCGCTGACAACGTCCCACTGGTGTCGCCAGGCAACCGCGCTGAAGCGTCGTATGCTTTGTTCACGTCCAACTGGCCGGCGCTGGGGTCACGGCACCCGGTGGGCGTCGCGCTCTAGCTGTCCTTCTAACCACAATTACTACTGACTGCGGCGCTCGGCCTCTTGCGCCTCACGGCCATGTACATCGATCCGTCACTTATTGATCTGTTCGTCGAGTTCATTCACCGCAGCGGCACAACATATGAGATATTGAATGAGTTCCCTTGATTGATCTGTGAAAATTGTATAGCATATATAGAGTACAAAAGGAATAATTGATCGACTATTAATTACCAGCAATAATCAGGGATTTTGCTATAATAATCAGCCATATTTAGAGAGATATGGCTAGCTGTAAATCAGGAAAGAATAATTAGCTATAATGACTGGCCATTATTGGAGATATGGGGGGCTAAGAAGAACGGACTGCTGCCACCAACTGCAAATTTATATTAGTAGAGATACATACATACATACATATATACATATACATACATATACATACATATACATATATATATACATACATATACATATATGCTATTCTACGGCTGACATGTAGAATAGCATATTCTACGTGTCAGCCCAGTTTTGCTTACCGATCGAGTCTACACATGGTTTTAATTAGTGTAACGGATTATCCAGTTAACTAAGTCCATTATGTAGCAAAACTACTAGTAAACGTGTTTGTACATGAATGTCTAATAAATGCTACTTAGTGCTTGTACATGAATCTGCCTTTTTTTATTTAGCCATAACTTTCAAATGTGAATGATTTTGATCTTCAAATTTTATAGGATTGTAGAATCTCACCTCCTATACGTATAGTATTTTTTTTGAGAATTTTTGAAAATATGTATATATGTTTTTCATGAACTTAGAAAACACTGGATATGTTGCCCTTTACTATTCAAACAAATGACATATGACGAGTTATTACACCAGATGTTATCATATTGAAACAAAGTGTTAGACAATAGCTTTACACATGATATAGTAACAGCTTGAGTAATATGAAGTAAAATGTTGTTTTCTTTACAGTAAAAGATAGTATATGTTGTTGTTTGCACTTTGTTATTTTTATATCTATCAAATCCGATTGATTTTGGTCTTCAAATTTTACAAAGTTGTAGAATCTCATCTCTCCTATGTGTGGTAATTTTTTAAGATTTTTTCACAGTAAAATGTTATTTTTTTACAGTAAAAGATAGTATATGTTGTTGTTTGGTACTTTGTTATTTTCATATGTCTCAAATCCAAATGAGTTTGGTCTTTAAATTTTACAACGTTTAGAAACTCACCTCCCCTATGTGTAGTAATTTTTTGAAAATTTTTCAAATATTTTACTACAGGTCCGGCAAACATAACTAAATTCTTATTCATGAAAACTATATGTACACATTTTCATATATTCTCAAAAAATTATCATAGATAGGGCAGGTGAGATTATACAACCTTGTAAAATTTAAAGACTAAAATTAATATCAGATACAAGATATGAAAATGATAAATTTAGTTGACTAGTGATTTTTCACTATTTTGTACTTTTTAAATTCATATCTTTCAAATATGATTGAATTTGGTCTTTAAATTTAGAAGGGTTGTAGAAACTCACCTTCTCTACATATGATAATTTTTGAAAACTTGTACATATGATTTTTATATATTTTATACTATAAGGCTATTTTATACATGATATAGTAACACATTGAGTAATATGCAATAAAATGTTGCTTTTTAATAGTAAAAGATAGTATATGCTACTATTCTCAAATCTGATTGAGTTTAGTCTTTAAATTTTACAGGGTTGTAGAATCTCACATCCCTGCTTGTGGTAATTTTTTGAGAATTTTTTACTGTAAAATGTTATTTTTACAGTAAAAGATATTATATACTACTGTTTGGCACTTTATTATTTTGATATCTCTCAAATCCGATTGAGGTTTGTCTCTTCAAATTTTACAAGATTGTAGAAACTTACCTCCCCTATGTGTGGTAATTTTTTGAGAATTTTTTCTGTTACTAGTCAGAAAAATTATTGTCTAATAGCGAGACTTATATAATTTTATTCTTGTCATCATCAATAAGATACTGGTGAAAATCATTTGCAAATCCAATCTACCAATAAAAACATATGGCTAAAATAAAGAAGAAACTAATTCATATACAAACTACAATACACATTAACTAGCTAGGTTGACTAACACACGAACTAGTAGCTGATTCGGTAGTAATTCAATCTGTTGTTCTATAGTAAAATGTATTTGTGATTTACTATCAAATTGAATTCAATCAGTATGGTGTGCTTTGCATGCACTTCGTTAGTAAATTCATCAGTTGTTCTGTAGTAAAGTGTTTCATGATTTATTGTCGGGCTACATTTATTGGCGTTGTTTGTAACTCATTAACTCACTATGTTTCAGCCAACGCGTGGAATAGCCTAATCTACGCATAAATGTAGATTAGTGCTACCATATATATACACACGCACATAACACACACACACATATATATACACATATATATTACAATTACCTAAGGTACCATGGTGCATAGGCACTATGATCCAAAACGGATATTTCTCCTATGTATTTTTTTGCGATATTTTTGAGATTTTTAGGATGCCGAGTTTAACCAGTTTACTAGCTAGTTCAAACAAACTGCAATTAAAATCAGAGTTTCTTTTTTTAATGATAGTTTGGTTATAGGTATGTGCTGATTATATATATAAATTAGCAAAGCATGTGATTTAAACTTATTCAAATATTTGAATTTGAGTATATTTTTTCAAAGGTATGTATTTCATTTGAATTTTTATAGATGGGCACATACTCTAACATTGAAATTTTTGAAAAATATACTTGAATATGGCTTGAATTTGCGCTTTTGAAATCATGGTGTCCAGGCACCATGGTGTCCCAATTTGACTTGCTATATATATACACTAGTATGGATCGCGCGCTATGTTGCGCCGGAATTAGTGGCAAAGAATTTACGATTGGTATGTTGTAATGTCCGTGGGAAATTAGGCAGTATCTGGAAAGGAACGCGATGTCATTTTAAGTATATTATTCAGGAAGCCGCTGCAGATGAAAAAGAATGTATCATGTAGGAAATAACTTGATTCCAGATAGAGCAACAATTGTTTGTGATGAACTCGAGTTTATTTAGCATCCTAATAGCATGTCTGGCAGGCTGTGTATGCAAGGAATTTATAATATTCATAGACAGATAGTGTGCATACAAGGAATTTCTAATATTCATAGGCATAGGCAGACAGTAGATCAACCCATTCTAACTATTATTTACGCAAAGAAAGTCACTTGATAGATAACAGTCGCATAAAAGAGAAGCGGTAAGGACATCGCATAGTAAACCAGGTAGCATACACACATAGTACAAAGGTGATGGTTCATGACGATTGATTGCTAAACAAAAGCAGCTGTATGCACATATCCATTCATGTCATAAACAATGTCTATTGCATTCAATATGATGCATGACATACAAAGATTTATCTGGGAGAGCGTAAATACCGTATGGTTGTCGATAGCATGGCAAGATATGAATTACTCCATATAGGAACTAAGGATGGTGAACCGACCTTCTATCTTTGGTGATACATTTCCAAGGAAAAAATCATTGAACCTCAGTGGTTTTATTTATGCAGGGCAATAAACATCAAGTGGTTCAACAGATTCCCTGACAACCAATGTTGCAGCCTAATACCGAGTGGTCCAAGTAGAGGGCAAAACTACCATGAAGCCATATTTACTATGTCAAGTCTAAACTTTATTAGCAAACTGATGGGTCAAGATTGTACTAAGAGTCTGAAGCAGAAGGTTTTGGCTGTAGCTATAGGTGATCTGTGAGTGAGGTAAATTGAAGTAGTTTCAACAAACTTTTCCTCACCTGCGCTACAAAAGGCCAGAGTTTGTTTAGCAACCTGTTCAGCCACTTTACCTGTAAAAAGCCAAACATCGGGAGGAATATTAATCATCCAGGTCAAACAAGTCATAACAAACATGTAAAGTTTCTATCCCATATGAGCTAATAGACCGGAATAGATTTGGAGGTTCTAAAGATAATGTCAAAAGATCAAATAAGGCAAGACAGAAGTCTGGCCCTTTGGCTACATCCAAAAATATTAATAAAAACAACCTATTAAGCATGTAAAGTTCTTCCTCTTAGCACTTCTTAAATTCATTTCATTCCATGTATATGCGAGAAAGCATAATATCACGAGCTCCACAAGGCATTCTTTAAGAACAACTATTCGAAGTTTTATAAAGATATGTTCAGCAAAACAATGGGAAGCCACTACCTCGAGTGTTTTCAGTAGTTAATAGCAGTGGTATTATTAGTATAGAAAAGAGACTACAATACACTATTTCAGCATCTGCATACCACACAATGTTGAGACTATAGTATATATTTGGGAATGGTTTCCTTTAAAGAAAATGAAAACATTGCTCCAGCAAGAAAATCTCGTTGATGTACCAATATTTAGGATAAGAAAATTGGGACATACTACCAGACACCAAATGCTGACAAACAATTTGGCATTTCATAATCTTTTTTTTTAGATAATAATCTGATAACAGTAAGTAACCATTTACCTCCTTTGCATTAGGCATTTGATCTCAGTATCATCCTTCTTATCAGCAGGAGGTTTTGCGAGTGAGCAATCAAGGAGCTAACCTGTTGGAGAAATATTTGTGACCTTGAACGCACCAAACAAAACAAACAAGCCACGGTATGGCACGCCGCTCCAACAGGGAAAGCTCACCATCAAGCTCATATCTCTCTGTCATAGCCATGGGTTGCTCCTTAAAGTGAACAAAACCATATCCATTTCCATGACCAGCTTTTGCAGGAGGAAGAACTTTTGTAATTTCTCCATGGTGCTTAAACAACTTTTTCAGCTGCTCTTGAGTAACATTCTTGGGTAGGATTTTTAGCATATATAGATTTAACCTGAAAACACAAAAGTGCAAGTTCAAATAAAATCATGATATAAGAAATCCAAAAAAAGGTAACATTTGTTCATCTGATGCTTCAAAGAACCTATGTACTAGATGCAATCACCATTCTTAGGATCTGCCCAGCTGATAGCAGAAGCATTTGTATGTAGTTCGAATTTTGGGGTAGACATCTTCTGCCTTGCATACTCTGCGCATGCATGGTTGTAGTATTCAACGAAACCATAACCACGATTGCGATTTGTACGTGGGTCCTATAACAAGAGAGAATAGTGCACAATAAAGTTGTTGAACTGTTCTAGTATTGGTAACTGAAATCTGTACCTTCATGAGATCAACTTTTAATAATCCAAGACCAACTTTTTCAACTGCCTTTTTCAAATCATTCCAATGAATAGCATGTTCTTAGCCTGGACGAAGAAGTTCTTATCTTGTTTCCCTATTATGATAAGCATAATGACAGAGCTCAGTTAGATCAAAAGTCAAGATAAAGCAGCTGTCAGTTATTACTGGGAACAAGGAAACACTACTACACATGTACGTTCTAAGGGTGACAATAGTATATTTCACATTATATGAAGTCTCAAAATACCAGCAGAAACAAAAGTTACCACCATCCATATATTTCCAAAAATGCAAAAACAAAAAACAAACATAGATGTAGTACACAAATTTGTTCAAACCTTAAAAAAATGCCAAATTCGTCACCAGCACTGAGAAGTAAAAAAGAGAAGCAGACGATCCTACACCACTATATGAACTGAAAGTACTGATTGTGTTTTTTGGTTCATGATGCCAGAAATGAATTTGATATTTTGAAACAATGCATCATGCCCTGTTCTTAAACGGGGACGCAGGAACCCCTAGGCACCAAAATCGCATTCATTACTATTTTGATCTCTGCTGTTTAACAACTAACACTTGTTAAGTGCAAGAAATAAACAAAATTGCATTGCAGTATGAATGTATGAACTTTGTTTATCATTGATACCAATCTTTATGTAAAAGCTCAATGCAACTTATGGCAATGATATTGTTGACATGAGAATATAATGATCGCAATGATATTGTTGACATGAGAACACAACAATCAACTTTTCATTTCAACTAAAAACAAACCTTTAGAGCTGCATTGCTCAATTTTTGAATGGCCTTTAAAGCCAAAGCTTTAATTCTTAAAGTAACAAAAGCATATCCCTTGCTATCCTTCTTGCCTGGCATCATTCTCACCTGCAGAAAAAAGGGAGAACCCAAAATACAGAATTAAACACATAGGAATGTTAACCCCAAGAAAGCAGGCAGCACTCACTTCAACAACCTCTTCACATGGCTCTCATAGTTTCTTGAGATCTTTAGAAGATGCATCACCGGAGATGCCTCCAACATATACTTCAAATCCATGAGGAGAAAGAGCGAGAAGCTCAGCATGCACTACAACAGGACCAATCTATTCTAACACACACTTTGCAACACATATAGTTTGTGTTGTAGGAAAACTCAACTGCAACATATGCTACGTGTTGCTAACACCATATGTAGAATTCTCAAACATATAGTACCCATTGAATTACCCTACAACACTTGATGGTCTTGTTGCTACACTTGTCAGATGTGTTGGTAGGTGAACAAAGAATCGAGATAAGAAACATATATAAATTTTGGATAAACAAAATAGGGTGATGGAGGTCATTATGCTAATTAATCTTCCTCGAGATGTGTGGTGCCTTGACTTCTCCTTGTCTGAGTATCCTGCATTGAAGGGGCATCAGGCAATATGAGAATAACATAACATACTTTAAAAAAAGAATATTGAAGACAACAGTTGAACTTCGTTGCCCCCCCCAGCGCGACACGTGACCCCGAGTTCCCGATTCCAAAATCCAAATCGCCCAATGACCCCGAGTCCCCGACGCTAAATCGCCTAGGGGTGAAAATGGGTCGAGAAATACCCGATATCCGTATCCAGAATAAAATTATCCGAAATTGCAGGTACATATTCGGGTATTTTTGGTTCGGGTATGGATTTGGGTACTACTCGGATAATTTTTGTTCGGATACGGGTCGGATACAGGATAGAAAATACCCGACGAAAACGGCTCGGATACGGGTACTAACACTATAAGAATCTATACTATTTTCGTCGGCTAAAAATAGACCGATGTAAATAATAGATTAATTTCGTTGGTCAGTAGGAACCGACGAAATTAAACTTATTTTCGTCGGTATCATTGAGATGGCTGACGAAAATAATGGAGTCATCACGCGCTTGGGGAATTCAAAATTTTCTTCGACTAGTTTCGTCGGCCCAAACCGTCGAAAATATGACACCTGGCATGATTATCTATTTTCGTCGGCCCAAGCTGACGAAAATAAGACACGCAATGACTTTACATTTAAATCGGCTCAGGCAATGAAATAACAACAATGGTCGACGAAAATGATTCCAGCCCCAAATAGCGGACGGCTTGTGCTTCTAAAATCCCGCTTCCTTACCCTTACAACTTAACTCTTATTTACCAAAATTGCCATCCCCATATATCGAAGAAACCACTTTTTTCATCTTCCCAATGACGATTCCTGACCACCTCCCCATTTGCTCTCGGCCACGAGGCGACAGCGTCTCGCTAGGGTTCTTGCTGCCAGCGCCACCAGCCGCTGCTCCTCCTCGCGGACAATGTCCCCGCGCGACCTCCGCCCTCGCATCTCCGGGCTTCACCGCTCGATCGCTGTGCTCCTCCCTCGCCGGACGCCGTCCCGCCTCGTCGGGCTGCTCGCCCCATCCAGACCCCCACCGCGAAGCGGAAGCGGACCAGGTGATGCGGAGCCGGAAAGGCGTCTCTTTTTTTCAAAAACTCGTTGTTGTCTCTGCTTGCGCTGGTGTGGATTGTTCGATGCTCGATAGAGAGATTCCGATACACGATCTGGTGTGGTCGGGATCAAGAGTTTGGGGTCGTAGTTTGGGCTATGACCTTGTGGGTGTTCGGGGGTGGTGATCGCTCAATGTGGTTTGGTGATGCTCACGTGGTTTTAGTGAGGAACGGATTGGGCAATCGTATTATGTGGTAGGGACGACCTCATTTCTTACGCTTTTAGTACCGGATGTAATGCATTTTTGTGTTGTACCTGAAATGTGTTATCTGAATCATGTTTGTGATCGGTGAAGTTCCAATTGTAGGTTGAGGGTGGTTGGTCCGTGTTGTTGATCGTCTGATTGGGTTTTGTAGTGGTTAAGCCAAGGAATTTGTTGTGGTGGTTACTTGTATCGGTAGGAATAGGATTTTAGTCGAAATATCAATGATCGGCTGGTGTGATTTCTCTCTGAGATAGATAGTTTGACTTTGTAACTTTGTACTGTTTATTTAACTCTTAAGATGCTCCTGAATTTGATGTTAACCGATGTACACTTCCATGTTTTTCTCCAGATTCAACTTTGATTGAGGCAAGCTCTCACTTTGCAAAGGCTCCTTGAAGAAAAAACCAAAAGAGGTAGATATATCATTTAACATGCAATCCTTCTCGGACTAGATAAATAATTGTGCAATAGTTTTTCATTCAAGATCTTTATTACTCTAAATGTCAAAATGGTAAGTAAATTGGTCGGGGCAAATGTTCTTTAGTAGCAAATGCTCTTCATATGTATTGCAAGACTAGGACCTCCCCACCCATTCTTTGTCATGCAAGGAAACGCTAAGTATCTAGATGACGTACATTATTACATGGAGCTTATTGCAAAAATGGTTTTGTTACAAGCGATGAGCATTCATGTGCTTTATTGACCTGACCGCCTCAAATCTTTTGTTAGGAAAGTGATGGCACAAGGCTATGGGAGAACCACATATAAAGTCCTTACAGAACATGAACTTCAAAGCTCGCATACAATGGGCTCCAAATGAATGCTACTGGTTGATTGGAATATGGAAAAATGATTTTAATATTAGTATCTCTTTTATGACATTGTATGGGTAGCTTTGATGATTGTGTTAATTAATTTGTTGGATGCAATCCTTATTGCATTGTTCATTGGTATAATATGTTACATGTTTACTGATCTGATTCTCTGAGGATAACTGGATAAGTGATGAACTGCTAATATCTCAGTCTTTGAGTTTACTACCATTGTGGACCAAAAGAAATGCATTAGAGCTTAGGCGGGGCTTGGTGATGAGCAGAAAATGTAGGTCTGATTTGCATTTTTGAGAGGTATTCAGAGGCGAAGTTGCTCTGAAGTTGATAGCTAGTCATTCTTTATGAGGTTTACATTTGCTTTGTTAGCTTTTCATGCTGCTTGTTCTCGATTGCCAATTTTATGTATGTTATGAATTTCATTATCCAGATTGCTCGAGATGACCGGTCATACTTTATCTTGGTAGTGTGTTAGTTCAGTGATGTGGCCCATTTGTTTCGGGATCAATGGATGTTTGATAGCTTGGTCAAAAAATAATCGTGGAGTTAGTTAGAAAGGGAAAAAATGGTGTTGAGGGACAATTTAAGAAATGGCACATGTTATATAGTGGACCAACCGAGAACATAGATAGCAATTTGTGCCTTTGTGGTGCATGAGTCATTGTTGTAGGTATTGCATGTTATACTGCAACGTTTCAACTCTCGGTATCATTCACTCATGTATTATACATCATATATGTATATGGACATTTTGACCTTATCTTTCTTGGATGTGCACTTATTCAGCACATGTTGAGAACAGTGAATAGTCTGGATTAGATTTGCTGATCAATATCAACATTAACTGAGGCAGTGATAATTAATCAGTTTCTCTCCCTTTGTTTATTTTTTTTAGATAGAGTTGTTGGTAAGGCCATGGGAGAACTGCAAGACAATTGGCCAAACAAAAGGAAAATCGATTGCTTGGCCTTCAATTTGTGTATGTTAATGTCATCTTGATTCGATTTTGGCGTGTCACACAAGTCCTGTATATTTACATTCATGCAATTTTCTTGTTATTCTTGCAGGTTGAAAAGATCAATGGTTGAATTGTTGTATTTGGACATTTACCTTATCAAGGGATCAAGAAGCAAGAAATTTCAAGAGGAAAAGATAGTGCTAGTAGTGTACTAGTATTAGTAGTAGTAGAATTTCATATGGTAGGACTCAAATTTTACTCTTGTTCTCAACAAATGAGATGTATTGTTCTATGTGGAATGATGTTCAATACTTATATTTATTTCCTTAATTAATGCAACGCAATCTACCTTTTGATCATTGCTCGTGTTGAATTGTATTATATATCATCTAATATGAATTTCTTAATTATCAAATAAAAATTATTTGCGACAATTATATTTTGTATATATATAGCAAATAAATAAACCATAATTTACGTTTACTTAGTTGTGTTGCAATAGACTAATTATGTGTTTCTAACAGGTGTTACATATGTGTTGAAAATATGTGTTGTTATATATAAAAACACATGTTGCTACTTTGCAACACCTTTTCTTTTGTTTAACAACATCTAGTTTGTGTTGCAGTATATCTACCATAGCAACATGACCAATAACATCACTTATCATATGTGTTGCTATCTATCCTAGCAACACATATGTGTGCATATAGCAACATATACCTATGTTGCTATAGCTCATTCCTGGTGTAGTGATGCTTCTCTTTTTCATTGCCATCTTTGGTACCATCCTGCTGATGAACACCTTCCATTTTACTGTCATGTCTAGCATCAACCTCATGAATTAATTAATCAATAAGCAACAGTCTTGCGCATTCGGCCGAATGCTCCCAACAGAGTTGGTCGAAACAATCGGATCCAGATCAAAGAAATTGATAAATTTTCAGAGGAAGGGGAAACAGAGAGGGAGATTGGGTGCAAGAAGACGATGGAGAAGAGACAAACCACATAACCAATGATAGCAGTTGGCCTAGCAGAGGATCCGGAAGCGGTCGTGGCACACCGAACAGACGTCGTCCTCTGGCGGCACCGATGACAGAAGAGGCTCGAACAGGTCAGCATGCTACCTCTCCGGGCTAGAAAATCGTCGTGGGACAACAACCGCCACACCGGATCATGTTAGAGGATGGTCGGCCAGCAGCGTGATGGATGGCTGGGATGAGAGGGGGTGAGGCGATTCTCTTCACCACCAGGCAAATTTGGGCATTGATGGGGCTCAGAAATAGTAGAGGAGAGGGACAAGGCACACCGAAAACGGGAGGGGGTGGTGTAAGTTCAACCTTCATTAGTTATGGTTTTGGTGTTAATGACAAATCTAATCTTGAGATTATCCATTAATGTGATTTTGTTATTAATGACAAATCTTATATCGAGACTAACTCGTTTATTTAGAATATCCTTGATTAGTCTCATCGTATTGAAAAATGGAAAACCCAAGGTATGTATGCATATTCATCTTAGTATTAGTTGCATACTTTGGAGTCAAGTTAAAGTATGAATGTCCCCATGATATTAACCACAAAATGTGCATCATGTTTCCCAATCCATATATTACATGGATGCACACACTTAGGGGGAGTTTGTAGTTTAACTTGAAAGTCTCTTTGTATTGATCTAATTTTTATTTACACATATTAGGATTAAGACAAAGAAACTAAAACCTTGAGTATATATTTGAATTGCCTAGTTATAGTATACTCATGGTAATATAGGATATACTCCAATATGATCAAATTGAATATGTGCATATTATCTTCAAGTCAATTATATTTATGCACATATACATGTGGGGTTTATTCTATAGTTGATGACTTAGAGTAATGATCAATTCCATATAGCCTTCACATAATGAATCATTACTTTTCATCAACATGGGTATATGAAAACTTGTGTAGTTAATGTATACTCATATCAATTTAAATGATAATTTAAATTGAGTTCATTTGTCTTATTAATCATTAAAGAACACTTCATCATGTGTTGATGGTGTTCCGTGATTAATTGAGGACAAATGAATAGTTCTCAAGTATAATGAAGCATGTGTTGCATTATTGTACTTAAGACATACTTTAATCATTCAAATTGATTTAGGTTGTGCTCAATTGATCTAGAGGCATCTATTATGTGTTAATGGAGTGCAAGAGATAATTGAGACAACCATGCATCTTGGACTAACTATTTTATGAGTTGTGATTGAGTTAGGTCCAAAGATGAATGAGATGATGAGAATGGGACAAGGACGGCATCATGAGTTGATGAGCGTCAAGAATGGTTCCCGAAGATTAAAGAGGAGTTGAGTGATGATCCCGGGGGAGTATCAAAGTGATGATCATAAAGACCCCAAAGGGGATTGCTTGCGTGCGGCGGCAAAGGTATAATTAGATAGGCTAAGGACTTTGTAGTCTTTGAGTCTAAGGTTTTTATCGCCGTACTATTAAGAGGGGTCGTCTTCTAGCTTGAGCTTCATCATGTGTTGATGATATCAATCCGCGTTCACTAAAACTCAAACCATTTGGATTTGGTTTTTGCATAAGGGTTAACCATTTGGCATGTGTTGCGAATGGGTTAAGCTTATGCTTGGTTGTGTTTGGTTTATGCTCTGATTTGCATATGTTGCAAAGAGGAAGAGCATATGCATTTGGTTTTCGCATAATGCTTTGATTTGCATGTGTTGCAAATAGGATAAGCTAATGCGTTGGCTTTTGCGTGAAGTTCACTTTTGCATGTGTTGCAAATGTTGAAGCTTCATGCTTTGGTTTCGTACAAAATAATCTTTCTAAAACTTGTGGTTGCTTGGAGCTAAGTTTTGCATGTGTTGCAAAAGGAGAGAGCTCAAGCATGATTTGGTGTTTGTGGTTGCGTATGTGCTAGAGTCTCGCATGTGTTGTGAGTAGAGAGCACATATGTTTGATTTGGTGTTTAAGTATTTTTATGTGCTAGAGGCTCACATGTGTTGTGAGTAAAGAGCTCATACGGTTGGTTTTGGTTTTAGTGTGTAAGTTTGATTTGTGGTTGCATGGAACTAGAGAATTGCATGTGTTGCAATTAGAGAGTTCATGCACCTTGAGTTGGTATTGCTTGGAGCTAGACTTTTGCATGTGTTGCAAAGAGTAGTGCTCAAGCATGAAATATGTTTATTGTATTATTTGCAAGTTCGTTGTGCGAATAAACTGAGGTTTATGAGTCCGGAATTCCGAGAGCATGTGAGTAGGGCTTGCAACGGGTGTTGGCAAGTTGTTTGGGTCTCGTGTTGACTTTCACTTGGCTAGGGGGATTAATCTCATAAACTCGAGTTTGATTTGCTTAATACGTTTTGCAAATAGATCTTGAGTTGGTTGCGAAATGCGTTTTAGCGATTTGGCTTGAATTCTTTGAGCATGAGCTAAATTGGTGCAAATGTGTTTTGCATGTGTGTATGATCATGTGTTGATCATCATATGGTTCAAAGAATTAAGTTTGGATTTTGGAGAAATGATTTTGGAGTTGAAATCATAATTTCTCCAGATGTCTTGATACTACTAGGGCTTCATAGGCGGCACTATCAAGATTTGCGTAGTACTGGGTGTTTTGCACGCCGTAGCTTTTGAACAGCGTTCGTTTTGCGATTTTGTGCCTAAGCGGTACTACTGCCCTTGGGGCGGTATTATCACTGCCAAGCAAGATTACTGCTACCTCGAGGGCGGTAGTACCGATGATCGCCAACGGCTAGTTTTATAGCCGTTGCTACAGTAGGGCGGTACTACCGGCCCTTAGAGGGTGGTAGTACCGCACTTTTGCTGATTTCACCCATTTTGCCCCCAAACGGCTAGTTTTCTTGTGGGGGTTATAAATAGAGCCCTTGGGGGCTTGGGCAGGTTGTTGCTGCTGTGTGGGAGTTGTTTGCATGTGTTGCTCTTCTCCATTTGCTTCTTGAGCTTAAGTGTGAGCACTAATTGCATGTGTTGCAATTAGGGAGTGGTTTGAGAGCCTCTTGTGCATGTGTTGCACTTGAGTGAGGCCTTGTGCATGTGTTGCACTTGGTGACCACCGGGAGCTCATTCGTTGTGCTCGGTGAAGTTCAAGCGAAGGAGCGGCTTGTTACCCTTGGAGGTTGCCGACTCCAAGACGGCGTAGGCGTCGTGCGCGGGAGCTCTCAAGGTGTGAGAAGCCTCGGCGAAGTTTGTGAAGGTTCGGGTTGAGCCTACGCGAAAGCGTGAAAAACCACGACTAGTGGAAAGAGGCGAGTGCTCGAGCGGGAGCCGGTCCAAGTGGTTGGGCTTACCTCAACGTGGACTAGGGGAGACCGGCAAGTCTCCGAATACCACGGAAAAATATCGGTTGTCCCTTGTCTCTGTTATATTCGAGCTTTTACATTATTGTATATTTATCAATTGCTTGGATGTATTAGAATTGCTTAGCATTAATTGATTGTTCAATTTAGCAATTCTAGTGTAGAGACATAATTTAGTTAGTGCACTAAGTGAGCCTAGTTGATTTAGGCTTTAATTGTCAAAACCTATTTATCGCTTCCGCATATATCTTTGATTAGGTTTTGGCTTAGGGGTGTATTAGAACGAATTGTTTAGTGAGCGATCGAATTTCGTAAAACGCCTATTCACCCCTCCTCTAGGCGCATCCTCGACCCTTCAGGTGGAAAGGACCACCGCCGGAGCTAGCAACGGCAAGGAAGAGGATGACTGGCCAGCGGCACTACCGACAGCTAGGATGGGAGGGTAGGAAGTGACGTAGGGCATGGGGGATGGGAGATTTGAAATTTTGCCACTCCTAACATTGCCGCTCGTTAAAATGCCACTCGGGCCCACTGTCATAGACACAGAAGGTCCCACATGTCATTGAGAGAAGAGTGGCATTTTACCGAGCGGCAATATCAGGGGTGGCATTTTATCAATTTTTTCATGGGGGGATGGAGGAGAGACGCAGAAGAGGTAGGGTAGGTTTGGGGAGCAATGGCGGAAGAAGAGCCGCAATGGCAATGGCAGAGGAGTGATGGCTATGGGCGGCCCCAGCTGGCCAGGCGAAGGCAAGCGGGAGGTCTTCGGGTGCGGCGTCGAAGGCTCTAGAGGGGATCGCACTGGGCGACGAGGAAGACGGAAGAGGCTCCTCGAGGGCTTCGTGGAGCTGGATTTCATGGCGCTTTACGGGTTAAGACTCGCCGGTGCATGGATGGCCGGATCGCATGCACGCAAGGGATGGACGGACGCGAAAATCCGGGTGATGTGGGCCGGCTGAATGAGCGCCAATCTCTTCAGTTTTCATAGATAAGTTATATATGCACACATATATACATATATATGCTATTCTATAGCTAGGTGTAGTTTACGCAACAGACAGTTAACGTAGAATGATCAAGCCCAATTAACATAGATCTACCGACCGAGCCATTCAATACTCCGCGCAACAAAATGGTCTCCCAACTAGTAAATGACTAATAAATGCTACTTCTTATTTGTATGTGAATCTTTCTTTTTTTATATAGCCATAACTTTCGAATAAGAATGATTTTGGTCTTCAAATTTTATAGAATTGTAGAATCTCACATCTCTTATGTATGATAATTTTTTAAAACTTGCACATATGGTTTTTATGTATTTTAAATGTTAGGAGTTGTTTACACGGATATGTTGTCTTTTACTATTTAGAAAATAACATGTTACTCACTATTATACAAGATGTTACTATATTGAAATAAAGTGAACTATCATTACAAGAATTTAGTTCTATGTGTATATTTTGTTTCAAAGATAGTAACATCTTATGTAATAGCTAGTAACATATTATTTGTTTCAACGATAAAAGGCAACATATCTAGTATTTTTAAAAATCCATGAAAGATGCATGTACATATTTTCAAAAAATTCCCGTATGTAGAGGATATAAGATTCTACAACTTTATAAAATTTGAAGACCAAATTCAATTTCAGCTAAAAAATATAAAAAAGACAAATTTGGTTAAATAGTAATTTTTCACTATTTAGCGTTTTGTCAATTTAATATCTTTTAAATACAATTGAGTTTGATCTTCACATTTTACAGAGATGTAGAAACTTGTCTCCTATACATATGGTAATTTGTTGAGAATTTTTTAAATAGTTTACTACAAGACTGACAAACAGAACTAATTTCTCATTTGTGAAAACCAAATGTACTAGTTTTAAAAAATTATTAAAAAATTATCATACTTAGGAGACGTGAGATTATATAACTCTGTAAAATTTGAAGGACAAAATCAGTATCAGTTGAAGGATATAAAAAAGACAATGTTGGCTAAATAGTGAGTTTTTATTGTTTAGCACTTTATCAAATTGTAACATCCCGAAATTTGGCAAAATTTTAAATTTTGGAGTTATTTGAATTTTTATGAATTAATCAACCTTTATTTGCAATTAATTGCATTTAATTAAATTTATTTGGATTTTTGGGAATTTATTGGATTTAAAATAAAATTTAATTGAATTATTCTTCTCTTGATTAATCAATATCAGAAAATATATTTATCAAAAATTAAAACCAATATTTTATTTAGGCTCAAAATGCTCTGAAATATTTTCTATAATTTTTCGGGTATTTTTAGTGCCCCAAATAATTACTTTGAATTTCTGTCTTTATTTTTATTCGTAAAACCCGGAAAATGGCTAGCTACAGTGTTGGGCCGGCCCAACACTGTGCTCGCGCGGGGGAAAAACCCTAATTGCCGCTTCGCTCCGCACCGTCCGATCTTCATCGGACGGCTGACGTTGGTCGCGCTCCTCGATTTGGCGCTCGTTGCATGCCGCCGCCCGTTGGTCGCCGAGGATTTGTCAGAGATTTGCGCGCGTGTCGAGGCTTGTCCGAGCGGGAGATATAGACCATTGTGCGCCGCACTTCACTCCGCCCATTTTGCCTACTCGCTCGCTAGCTCTCGTACACCGTAGCCCTCTCAATAGCTCACCGAAGTTGGTACTTCCACCGCCTCGGTTCTTCCTCATTGTTCACCGCCGTCCGCCGTTCCCCGCCGCACCTGAGACCCTCATCGAGTTCCTCGCGTCACGCCGCAACCGTTGGGCCACTTCATTCCACCGGAGAGGCTCGGAAACGCCGTCGCCCGTGTGGTATTATTCACATGAGGAATGGGTTTTGAGTATTGTGTTATTTCTCTAGGGTCGGAGGTCTCTAATACCGCAAATCGGACGTCAGTTATCGCCGATGTTAAAGGCAAGTGCAACCCCTAGAGTGTTATTAGGGTGTTAAATGCTTTGTTTGCGATAAAATTATGAAACTTCTAATGATGTGGTTATGTTTAATAGCATGTCTAGAAGTTGTTTTTATTATGGTGATGAGGATGGATGAATGTTAGCAACCGGTAAGTAAGTTATTCAATTCCCATTTATTGCATTGCATTACGAAATTGTACGAATGGGTATGGTTATGTTGGGGCAAGTGTAGGGACAAGCTTGCACTATAATCACCTAGTTGGTCATATCGGTAAATTTAATCTACCTTATAGAAATTATGTGATGCCTTTCCCTGAATTTTATTCATGACTTTATTTACTCTCGAATGAATCACGGGGGAAATAGCAAGTTAATTGGTACTTCCATATTGGTTATGGCTATGTGTGGTGAAAATGAATGAGGGATGAAATGCATTCACGTCAATTGCATAATTGCATTCATGATGGACGAGGCGTCCCATGTTGATGCGGGCCTCGGTGCTCACCCGTAGTGAGCACAAAAGTCCTACCTCGTAGTCCCATTCATCGAGGTGAATGGGAGCGAGTCAGTAAGAGTAGGCCCCGCCACGGGATGGGTGGGATTGAGGGTGCACACCGACGGGTGTGCACTCAGCTATACCGGTATACGCTATGACAATGTGCATTATGAGCATGCATGGTGCATTTATTTTATGATTCATGAGAAAGAGGATGAGAGCATCGAAGCATTACATTGTGTGTTGCCATTGTTAAATGTTAATTGCTGAGAATGGAAATGATAGGTCGAGGGTTGAGTCGTGGACTCATCCTGGAATGATTATGGAGGCACGAGTAAGGTTTAATTTATGTTTTCGAGTTGGATGGGGTAAGTAGGGTTAATTTCTGCTCCTTTAGCTGGATAATTTCAATTAAGTAATGGTTATAGAAATTGGTGAAGTAGTAGTGTTATTACGTTTTGAAGTTATATGAATTCCAAATTGCTCCCTTTGTTTAAGGATGTCAAGTAAAGGAACTATTACTGTATGTCTTGAAGTCGTTGTATTCTAATCGAATTCATTACTTTTCTTACTTGATTGCACTTTGCTGAGTCTTGGACTCACGCTTGTTTGCTTTCTGTTTTTTTAGGTTCTTTGAAGCTGGCTCACCGGGATGGGAGTAGAGCACATGCACGGTTTCGGTCACCATCAAACTAATTAAATCGATTTGTAAAGCCTAGTGTGATTGTCTGAGGTTGTAATATGTGTTCGTTGAGGAGTAGATATTAATTTCCATTGGATGTGAGATTGGTTAACTAAGGACCTGCTAGTAGTAAATCATATACTTGCAATGTTTTCTGTCTGCTGAGTGGATGTCCTAGTTTCTAGAGAGGTCATGCCGAAATTTTGTAAATTTCGGTGACTTAGTTTAAATTGGTTTAGAGAGTTTCGAAGTCAGTTTTCTTTCAATCTTTTAGTAGAGGTAAAATGTTTAGTGACTCGCTCGTTGAGCTATTAGTTCAATGGCACTTCGTTGTCAAGTCTATTTATTGAGTCTTGTTTGGGACACTCTGGACCAGTATGGTTCCGGTGTGTTGTAAGTGTCATTTAGGACATTTGGTAGCATTCGCGGTGTGTTTGACGCCGGGGTGTTACAATTATGAGGATAGATGCTGAAACCTTTGAGTTGTGGAGAAACCTAGATGAGAAGAAGAAATTACGATCTCAATCAACTAAAGATCAATATAAAGCATCAGAGAATATTGCTGCTGCCAATATCGAGGCCTTAAAAGAAGCACTTACTGAAGTTCGTTTGTGCTCTAGAGTGGAAGAACTTCTACTGAAGACGAAGTCAATTACTCGGGACTCTGTGGAGATTCATTTTCGAAGGACGATATTAGTCAACTTTTGCAGTGAAGAAAGCTTTTGAGGTTGATCAGATGATGACAGAAATTTTTGATTATGCTATTCAAGGGTGGAAGAATGCCATGACAGAGGATAACAAGTTAGATGTGTTCATGCGGGAGGCTGCTACCTTTAAGCTCAATCATGGGTTTGATGAAGAGGCTGGTCAATTGAAGAACCATGGTCTTCAGAAGTTTGACTCCATTGAAGAACAGAATGTGGGCAAGCGTCACATTAGAATACTTGCAATTTGGTTTTATGTGCAGTGGGATCCCGGAATTATGGGAGTCATTATGAAGTTGCAATCTTACACCCAATCAACGGTAGAAAACAGACCGTGTCCCAAATTGGCTTATAAATTTTATGGACCATTTGTCATTAACGAGAAGATCGAACAGGTAGCTTACAAGCTGGATCTGCTGCAAGGGAGTCAAGTCCACCCAGTTTTTCATGTTTCTCAGTTGAAATCATTTCATCCCAATTATGCACCTGTTTTTTCTGGGCTACCGAAGACTTTGCAGTTGGACACTCTTCCAACAGAACCAGAAAAGATTCTGGACAGGCGCCTTGTCAAAAAAGGGAACTCAGCCAGGGTTCAAGCATTAATTAAATGGTCCGGCATACCAGAGGAATTTGCTACCTAGGAAGATTTGAATGTTTTGCAAGATAAATTTCCTTCGGCGGTTGCTTGGGGGCAAGCAACATCTGCAGGAGGGGGTATTGTCACAGATCGTCAAGTGACATTACTGAACTGAAGAAGTCGGCACCCCAAGCAAAGCTTCAGCGACTTCAGGAAGGTTAATGGAGTGCGGAGATTAACGAAGGATTTAATCGGACGGCCATTGGACAACACAGTGTTTACTGAATTTACTGTAGCATTTCTTTTCGGTAACTTTGTACAAAGATCGGGTGAGATAAATCTGTTGATGCGGTCGAGTATAAAAGCCATGGTAACAGAACGGAAAAGACAAGAAAAGATATACAGAACTTATCTTCAACTCCTCTCTGTTCTTTTCCCTTTCTTCGTTGCTTCTATGTTCTTGTGTTTGCATTTCTTCCCTGTGATTGCTATCTACCTCACGCTCCGATTGTTCGGTAGCAAAGGGGACTTCTGATCTCACGCCTCAGCGATCGCTGTTTGGCCACGGGACATCACATCAAGGTTTTATCGCAAGTCGGCGGTGGCGGTGCCGGTGCCCCGCCGCCGCCGCCGCCTTGTCCACCTCCACGGTGCTTTCACAACGTGCTCCCCATCCTGCCATCGTCGCCTTCACGGAGCGCCTGAGATCTGGAAAGCTCGGGACGACGCACGCCTCCTGTTCGACGAATTGCTGCGTGAGGCCAACCGCGTCCCCGCGCCCTAAACGGTCTTCTGGCCGCCCTCGCCCGTGCGCCGCACTCCGCCGGCTGCAGGGACGGTCCCGCCCTCGTCGTCGCGCTCTTCAAGCACATGGCTCGAGCGGGCCTCCGGATGGCGGCGCCCAACGTCCACACCTACGGAATCCTCATCGATTGCTGCTGCCGCGCGCGACGTCTGGAAGTCGCGCTGTCCTTCTTGGGCCACCTCCTCTGGTCGGGCCGTAAGGTGAACGTCGTCGTCTTCAGCAGCCTCCTCAAGGTCCTCTGCTACCAGAACCGGACGGAGGTTGCTGTGGACGTGCTGCTCTGCAGAATGCCCGAGCTGGCATGTCTGCCTGATGCTATCTCGTGCAACATACTACTGAAGAGCTTCTGCGACAATAGGTGGAGTCAGCGGGCGCTCGACGTGCTCCGGATGATGGCCAAAGAAGGGGGTAGCTGCTCCCTCAACGTGGTATGGTACAACACGGTCATGCATTGCTTCTTTAAGGAGGGCAAAGTAGGCAAATTAGCATGCAGCCTATTCCATGAGATGATACAACAAGTGATTGCACCTGATATAGCTCGATTATTGATGCACTGTGCAAGGCCGGAGCAATGGAGAAGGCAGAGGTGGCCCTTAGGGAGATGATTGATAATGGTGTTCTGCCTGATAACTATACATATAATAGCCTGATCCATGGATATTCCACTTTGGGCCAGTGGCAGGATTCGTTTAGAATGCTTAAAGAAATGTCAAGTCAGGGTCTTTTACCAGATGTTTTTTTCTTGCAACTCATTCATGGCCTCCCTTTGCATGGAAGAAGCAGTGAAGCTAGAGAATTTTTTGATTCCATGGTTGCGAAGGGCCAGATGGACCTATTCACTTATTCAACCGTAATAGCTGCATTTTGCAGAATGGGTAGGTTGGACTTGGACGATGTTATGGACAAGTTCAATCAGATGATTGATATAGGAATACGACCGGACACAGTTGTTTAACACTGTCTAACGTCCTAACATTGTGTTCTTCACTTCAATAATAAGTAACCTATGCAAAGATGGAAGGGTTATGGATGCACACGATATCTTTGACTTGATTGTACACATAGGTGGTGAGAGGCCTGACGTAATTTTCTTCACTAATGGATGGATATTGCTTAGTTGGTAAGATGGAGGAAGCATTGAGATTACTTGATGTTATGGTATCAAATGGTTTAGAGCCTGATGATGTTACGTGTGGTACACTTATCAATGGCAAGGATTGATGATGCGTTAACTCTGTTCGGACAGATGTCGGGTATGGGAGTGAAGCTAACAACTTTTACTTATAACCTGATATTGCATGCGTTATTTCGGGCTGGGAGAACTGTTGATGCAAAGGTAAAGTTTAATGAGATGATTTGACAGTGGAGTAAGAGTGTGCATTGAGACATACAATACAATTCTTAGTGGACTTTGTAAAAATAATTGCGCTGAACAAGTAATCACTCTGTTTCAGAAATTACGTGCAATGAACTTGAAGTTTGATATTATAACTCTCAATATTATGATTGCTGCAATGTTCAATGTTGGGAGAATAGAGGTAGCCTACAATTTGTTGCTGCTATCTCAGGCAATGGTCTGGTGCCTTGTGCTGAGACGTACTGCTTAATGATGACATATCTTATAAAAGAAGGGTTTTCTAGAAGAAGCCGACAAATCTCTTTTCATCAATGTAAAAGAGCAATTGTGCTCCCAGCTCTCATCTTCTTAATGATATCATCAGGGTGCTATTGGAGAAAGGTGAAATTGGCAAGGCTGGAAATTTTATGTCTAAAGTTGGTGGTAAGAAAATCTCGCTTGACGCTTCAACTACTTCGTTGTTGATCTCTCTTTTCAAGGGAAGGGAAATACAGGGAACACATAAAATTGCTCCCTGCAAATTATCAGTTTATTGGGGAAGACAGCCACAGTTGATACATTACATCTGACCTTCTTGCCATAAGGCCCTTCTGCTGGTACAAGAAATGCGAATTACCTGCTTGTAAAAAGTGAGTACGTGATCCTTTTGTTCTGTTCAATTTGTAATGCGTTGAATACTTGAAATCACAAGAATGTGAATTATCTGTGAATGTTTTTCTCGTTGTAGGATAAGGAAAGGTAATCTTATACAGTTGATTGCATTCGTAAGGGTAATGACTTCTCATGGCGATTGCGAAAGGTATGGATATGTGTAGTTCCACAAGACCACAAGAAGCAAAATTAATATCTATGCTATCTTTTCTTGCATGGAAGCAGCCACCTGAGATTTATATGATCTTAGTAAAACAGCTGCTTTCCTTCATGGGCTTGTATTTTTAGCAGCTGTCATTCTCAGCAATCTGCTTGATATGCATGGGCTGGCTTTTGGTTTGACGAATTTGTTGTATACGTGACGCCAAATGGGCCATAGAGGAAGGGATGTTTGAAGCTGCTGATGGGTTTATTCAGCGTATAAGAGAGTTCATGTCAAATTCTCCTACACTATATGTTATCAGTTCGGCTGGTGGAGCTTGTTGGATACAGGTGAGATGTGTATTCTAGTATGATTTCTTCCTGAAGACCGAAAAAGCATCTAGACGAGGGGTGAATAGAAGTCAAATGAAATTCCCTCTAGGCTCGCTCATGGAAATCTAATGATAAAGATGATCTTAAATGATCTCCTACATGTCATAGCAAATAAGAAACTAAAGGAATATTGCTCAAACGTGCAATATGAGATATGCACAAATCCTTCCTTTTCAACCCAAAATCTGGTTTCTTGGAGATCTTGTTAAAACTTGTCTAGATGATTGGGATATGATCTTTTGAAGATTCATCTATCAATAATTCATCCTTGGCAATACAGGATCAAGAAAGAAAGAAACCAGAGAAATTAAAGACATAAAAAGGAAGGAGACCAACACTTGAGAGCAAAAGACGTTCTAATAGACTGGTTGGGTTGGAACATATTCTAGATAAGTTCCTCAACCACTTATGTGTCACAAATCCAGTAAAACACAACAGGTAGAAGGAGATGAAGTACAGCTCAAGTTGCAAAAATGAATCAAGCAAAAATACAAAAACAAATAAACTTTAGAACATATATGAACTTGGATTTTGCATTGCTTAGAGATGGATAATTACAAGCCACACTTCCAGGTGGGCAAAGCTCAACAGAGTATAAATAACCAAAGAACCCTTATCTAAGATTTCTCTCAAACTTGGTTCAAACAGAGTTGATGTGGATATATCCCTCCACCCCTCTATTTATAGCACACTAGATACAAACTCTATCCTTAGATGACCTTCTTGGCCATTAAGAAATCTCATCAAGCGTTGAGATTCACTCACTCACTCATACATAGGCTAACTCAAAACCCAATAACATAACGGGTTTTGATCATACCAACTTAACCACTACTCCACTCGCAAACCTTTGATCCAACGATCTCCTTTTGCTTGAGTAAAGCTTAAGTTAGCAACTCATCCATTCACTTGTTATCCAGGCTTGCAGCAACTCACTGACTTTAGTCATCTTTTGATGCTACCTTAACCGTTTGGACCTTAACTCTCCTAGTCTAGTCTCGGTCTCCTTCGCCTCACCGTGACCTAGCTCTGAAGTCCTACAACTATCTCAGACAAGCAAACCATCACATGGCACTGCTCAAGATAATATGCACCAGTAATCTCACAATAATTAGTGACTGGTCAAACATCAAAAGATCCCACCTTAGATCAATTTGCTATGACCACCTTAGATTGTGACCATTGAAAGTTACTCTTGGTTGTGACCACTCTTGGAGAGGTTATGACCACTCCACAAAAGGTCATAACCACTCAAGACCACTCTCTAAGACGTTAGGACCACTCCCATAGAGGTTATGACCACGCTAGACTAACTCATTAAGCGGTCACGACCACCCCACAAGAGGTCATGACCACTCCAGATATCTCATAGAGGTCAGGATCACTCCCACAGAGGTCACGACCACTCATTGAAATGTCACAACCACTCCCCAAGAGGTCACGACCTTTCCCGTAGAGGTCATGACCACTCACATAGAGGTTAGGACCACTCCCCAAGAAGTCACGACTACTCTAGGAACGACCACCCTAGTGGTCACGATCACTTTAGGAATAACCACCCCCTAGTGTTCACAAAGGTCACGACCATTGTAGGAAGGCCAAGACCACTCTAGGAAGATCAAGACCACTCTGGGGAAGGCTAGGACCACTCTAACGAAATTGCCCATGATAGAGCAAGCTCATATTGAACTCAAACATAAGCACGACAGGTTCAAACACAGTTAATTACTCATCACAAATATTGATAGACTACCACATGGTCTCTCAATCTCTCACTTGATGGGTATATTAACAAACATTGAAAGGGCACAAATTTGAGTTTGAAAAGGAAAGAAAAGAAAGTAATTTGATTGCAAAGCCATAGTTGGTCTAAATGTAAGAGAAAGCAGGGATCATGATCAAGTTGGCAAGAAGAGATTTAGTGTGAACAATAGAAAATGATAAGTTGTCCACAAATGCTCTAAAAACTCAAGACTCACAAAAGCTCAATTTTGCTCATGATCCAAAAAAAGGAACAATTTTTAATCATAATCAGAAAAGAAAGATATAAAATTAGCCTTTTCCACATTTCTCTCCAATACATTCTCCTCAATACATATATCTTTTTCATATTTCTCCTTATTTTGTCAATATAGAAATCAAAAGGGAAAAACATATATGCATGAGAAGCATCTTAAAAGAGCTTTGAGGATTATCCAAATGACCACAAAGAGCAAAGTATGACACAAAGCTACTTAAGTTCAAATTATGCTAAACTAAGTCATATCTAGTGGCATATTTCAATATCCATGCTGCAAGCAAAAATAAGAATATGCTATTTTTGCATGATTTCAACAAGAGTAACACTTAGTATGATCTCTAGACTAGAAGCAAAGCCATGCTATGGATTAAATGGATAATCTAGAATTCAACTTAATCAACAATTAGGGAGTTACAAATGTATGAGAGAACCTTCATGATCAATCATCTTTTGAGAGTACATATTTTAGATTCTAACGCACAACTTGAGGTTTGGAGAGTTTATCCTAACAAAGCAAATCTTCGACTAGGAGCCATCGACAAAGGCCTCCTAGGCTTCGCTCTTTTCCTCATTTTTTGTTTTTATGAACACAATTAGATTTGGCAGCTTATCCTAAAGAAATACTTCCTTGACTAGGAGCCATCAACAAAGGTCTCCTAGGCTTCACTCTAGGCCCCCTAGACTTCACTCTTTCTCATTTTTTGTTTTTATACATTTTATTTTTAGCACTTAGATGCATGAGCAATTGAAGGATATTCAAGTATACAACAAACTAGCTATACCCAAGCTGGTCTAGGGACTAATAGAAATCCAAAATTTCACAGAATATGGCATATACACCTAGTGAGGAAATATAGCAAGTAAAATCTACAAGTTTTCATTAAAGCTCAAATTTTAATTTTTAGCAAGCTTAACACGATGAAGAAATATGAACTTAGAGATGACTAAGCTAGCAGTGATCTTCAAAAAAGTAGCAAGATGCATAATGTGAATGAGAATTCATTTGCATAATAGGCAAAGCTCATTTGAGACATAGTATAAAGTCTATATGCATTGCATGAAGAAATGCTTCTCGAAGCTCCCCCTCAATAAGTGAATTACTTTTAAGCACAATTCTAGTTCAAGTTGAGTTGGTTTCAAATTAAGAGAAAAAACTTCCAAATGAACTCTACTAAATTGAGAAACACAGAATGAGAAGAGAAAGTCGAGAAATTATAAACTGGGTAGTCTATAGAACATAAAAACTAAAGGGAACACTATGGCTCAAACTAGCTATCTTCACCATGTGGCTAACATAGGAAAGATGACTTTATAAACCCAAGCTAGGGAGTACACACAAACCCTGTCTACCTAGGTGGTCCAACACCTATTAGACCTATAAGACTGTGAGGGAACTCTACTTAGAGAGAAGAAAGAACAACTAATTAAGTATAATAGTAACCTATAGCATAGATGAGAGGTTCATGCAAAGCATATCAGAAGTCTAAATGAAGTCAATTCAGAACTCTAGAAACAATGCCTAAAAACAAAAGAAGCAAAAGCAAGGAAATGCTAAAAGTAAACATATATAATACGTAATATGCAAGACTAGCTCCCCCTCAAGAAAGGCAACCATAAGGGCACATGACTCTAAGCTCTCCCCTCAAGGCCACAAACCTAGAGATATCTAAAGGCTTAGTGAAGATATCTGCAATCTGGTGGTTACTCTTCACAAACTGGAGCACTATATCATCCTTCTCCACATGGTCTCTAAGGAAGTGGTATCAAATATCTATATCCTTGGTCTTGTAATGTTGTACTAGGTTCTTAGTAATGTAAATGGTAGAAGTGTTGTTACAAAAGAGTGGAACACAATCTATGTCTAACCCAAAGTCCCGCAAGGTCAATCTAATCCAAAGCACTTGACTACAGTTACTATCTGCTACCACATACTTGGCCTCAGTGATAGATTGCGCAACTCCAGACTACTTCTAAGATGACCAAGAAACAAAAGAAGTGCTAATAAATTGGCAAGTGCTAAAAGTGTTCTTCTTATCTATCATACAGCTAATAAAGTATGTATTTGAAAAGGCTCCAAAGGACAGACAAGAAGAGAAAGAGTACTAAATGCCATAGTCAATTATAGCTCGAAGATACATGAAAATATGCTTTACTGCCTGACGGCGAGAGGCATGAGGAAATGCTTGAAATCGAGCACACTAATACACAGCAAAGTGTATGTCTAGTCTCGAGGCAGTGAGATACAAGATGGAACTGATCATACTCTTAAACTTCTTCTGATCAACTGGCTCACCATCCTCATCAGGCTTAAGAATAGTCGTGATGGACATAGGAGTCATCACCAGCTTCCCTTCAGATATGTCAAAGCATCTTAGGAGGTCTCGAGTGTACTTGCTTTGATGCAAGAAAATACCCTTCCAAATTTGCTTGATCTGGAAACTGAGAAAGTAACTCAACTCACCTATCATGCTCATCTCAAACTCTGTGCTCATCATATCTGAAAACTGAGAGATGAGCATGGAAGGAGCTACGAAAAATAATATCATTCATATAGATCTAAATAAGTAGAAAGTCCAGGTCTGCGTGTTTGAGGAACAAGGTTTTGTCTACCTTATCCACCTCAAAACCATAACTAAGAAGGTAAAGCTTAGGCCTTTTATACCAAACTGTAGGGGCCTACTTAAGTCCATATAAGGCCTTGTAAAGTTTATAGACATGGTTTGGGTACTTGAGGTTCTCGAATTCTGGAGGTTGCCTCACTTAAACCTCTTCCTCAATATACACATTAAGGAATGCACTCTTGACATCCATCTAATACAATTTGAAGCCCTTGAAGGCAAAAAATACAAGTAGGATCCTAATAACCTCTAGTCTATCTACAGGAGTAAAGGTCTTCTCAAAGTCAAGACTCTCAACCTAAATGAATCCCTGGGCGACTAGTTTGGCCTTTTTCCTAATGACCACCACATCTTCACTTTGTGTTGTTCTTGAACACCCACTTAATCCTAATGACATTATGACCAGAAGGGGGCTCAATAAGCTACTAGACCTTATTTCTCTCAAAGTTCTTAAGTTCATCATACATGGCATTGATCCAAGATTCATTTGACAATACATGAGAAATATTCTTTGGTTCGAAGGAGGCAACAAAGGCAAAGTGGAGATAAAAAAGATAAGCCTAACTTTGAGCGTGTGACACACTTAAACAGATCATCTATCATCTGATCAGGCGGTTAGCGTCGCTAAATGTAAAGGGGAGGTCTAGAAGCAGCGGCGGCCTCTACCTCATAAATTGAAGAGGCTAGAGCAAAGCCACTAACTGCAGGAGAGTCTGAAGGAAATGGTTGATCTCTTTGAGATACAAAGATAGAATCAGGAGGCACCTCAGGTGCAGAGGGATTGGATCAGGTAGCGCACCATCATCTCCATCATTCTTATCCTCTACAATGACGGTTTCAGAGAGAAGAAGAACCTGATATATCTGGTCTAGCTAGTTCTTGGACTAGCCTCATTGAAGATCACCTCACAGGTCTCTATATTCTTACTCTCCTCACAACTTCGGAATCTATAGTTACGGGAAGAAGTCGAGTAACATAGAAAGATACCATTAGAAAAACATGACTCGAACTTTTCTAAGTTTCTAGACTTCAGAAAGAAACAATTGCATAAAAAAATAGACTTCAGAAAGAAACAATTGCATAAAAAAATATGAAAATTTGCAACACTTGGCTTCCACCCATACCTCAATTCTTATGAAGTGTGGTGCAAGTGTGCTCTCAAGAAAACTCGATTGGAGATATGATAAGTAGTAGTTATAGCCTCAGCTCAAAACTTCTTATGAGCACTATACTCATCTAGCATCGTCCTGATTATCTCGACCAAGATCTTGTTCTTCTTTTCCACTATGCCATTTTGTTGAGGGATGTATGGAGAGGAGAACTAATGCTCAATACTTGGCTCCTCATAGAAGCTCTCAAAATAGGTGTTCTTGAACTTTGTACCATTGTCACTACGTATAGCTCTTAGGGCACTTGAGAACTCAATAGACAATCTATGAACCAAACCCCTAAATTGGGTAAAAGACTCATCCTTCGAGACCACGAAGAACACCCAAGAATACCTTAAAAATTATCAACAATGATAAGAACATACCACTTCTCACCCGCTGACTGCACTCTAGCTTGACCAATAGTGTCTATGTGTAAGAGCTATTCTGGTGCATCAGTCATCACCATGGTGACTAGGGGATGAGAAGTAGCAACCATCTTGCCATATCAGCAAGGAGAATAAACCATGTCTTTGACCATTTTGAGTTTGGGCTAACTACAAATGAGATCATGGCTACTAACTCGAGCCAAATGATTAAAACCATTGTGACCAATTTCAAATGCCAAAAGGAGAGATCATGGGACTCATAAGCAACTAGGCAACAAAGAGAATCTCCAAAAGAATCAGCAAAGTCAGTACAAATTACTCTAAAACCTAGAAATCTCACAAACCAACCCTCCAGAAGAATTGAGAATCCTATAGGTGGTTAAATTGGTCTCGTAACACAGTAGTTATTTGATCAGCCTAGGCGACTATATTAGTTGATGGTGGTTATGCTTCTTGCCAACTACGATTGGTTATTGGAAGACAAATGAGAAAGTTATTATTGTTATTATTTGTTTTACTATCTTTCAATCTTTTATGTTATTCCTTTACAAATGCGGTTTTATGCAAATTAGCCATGTTAGCCATTCCTTTGCAATAAGCCATGCATATAGTATATTAGCCTTACATTCTATGCACAACTTGTTGAGTGCTTTATGTACTCACCCCTTGCAACAAAACATCACCAATTGGAGAAGAAGCAAGGTTTGCTTTTGAGGAGTACCAAAAGGAGACGAATAACTAGGGTAAGAGCCTTGTCAATTGCTTGTGAAAAATTGAAGGATTTATCTACAAATAAGTTCATCTTTCCACTACAATTTATTTACTTTTCAGTCTTAGCCCTGCGAGGTATACTCATGTAAGGTGGACCATAAGGTCATTAATAGTTATATTTAATTTGATAAAGTTTTTATTATGTTATCGCTAAGTATAATTGTGATATTCATCTATGTTGAGCCTGTGTGCACTAGCGTGATTCTAGATTAGTGCAGAATACTCAGAAGGTCCGGATTTGCATATTTGAGTCCTGACGGCTGAGGTCTAGATTGTAAAGGCAATGCCTAAACATGACTAAGGCCGGAGAGTTGCTGCAAACTAGAAAGACAAGGAGCTGAAGTGTGAGCCACTAGTTATGGACATGGCAGGCAATGGCAGGCAATGTTCAAGGAAGATAGAGCCATCATGGTCAAAAGGTGAAGAATTTGCGCCAAATGACTTAGATCTGTTTACAAATGAGAATGGTTCAAGTGTGTTCGGACGTGTGAGAGGCTTGTGGCAAGTCATTGGGGCCATATGGATGGTGACAAAGCATAGACGATGCTTCGAGCTGAGGAAAAAGATCAGTAGTGGGGCAATTGGTAATTTGGCATAACCAAAGATGGAGACGGTTCGGAAAACTACAGCACTGTTCTAAGTGGTTTAGGTCAAGCCAAAAAGGGTATAGACACGAAGTCAGGCTCATGAAACTGTTTGAAGCATCATAGAGAAGGTTACTTTGAAAAGCGTGCATGTGAGTGTGTAAAATCCGTTATGTGTTATGCTAGCGGGTTAGCCCATGTGAGTGTGGTTGGTATCCACTTTGTGTGTCTAGGTTTAGGGTTTATATGATTGCCTCCTCTATATAAGGGTTTGATAGGTGTAGAAGTAACTAGAGATGAATTAGGGCACAAGGTGGTAGAGCAAGATATTTATTTCTTGTGTGAGTGTGGGTGCTCCATAGGAGCTTTGCCCTCTTTGGAGATGTGTTGTAATCATCCCTCTAGATCTAAAATAGAAATCAAATTCATACTTAAGATCTTACTCTTGTTTTGATCTACTTTCTTCTAGAGTTTTGATCTCTCTCCATTTGATCTACATTTGAGAGGTGTTTCTTTGGTATTCTTGCTTGCTAGGGGTGGGCATCCGGTTTTTTCGGTTTAATCGGTTCAGTTTTTTCGGTTTTAAAATAATTCGGTTTTTGAAAACTGAAAACCGAATTTCTCGGATAAAAATAAAAAACCGAACCAAATTAACCGAAATATTTCGGTTCGGTTATTTTGGTTTTTCGGTTAACCGAAATATGAATAACACTAGGTAAATTAGATTTAGTCCTTCTCATATTGCAACACAAAGTATGGATAAACCTACACAATATTCATATGTAATTACAATATAAGCATAATAAAACATATGAATATACTAAACATATGCATAAATGTATCATAACATGTGAATTATTTAGTGGTTTTAGAAAGAATACTATAAAAATAGTATTGAACATAGGCTATTCGGTTATTCGGTTATTTCGGTTTTGAAAGCGAAAACCGAACCAACACCGAAAACCGAATTACACTAAATAAAAATCGAACGAAATCAAATAACCAAATAATCGGTTAATTCGGTTCGGTTCGGTTCGGTAATTCGGTTTCGGTTTAAAAATGCCCACCCCTATTGCTTGCTGTGACATGTGAAAGATTATCTCAAACATCAAATCCCTATGAGCAAGTTTAGGGTGAAATTTTTGGATTTAACCCAATTTTAGTGCAGTCTTGTCTAAATTTGAAAAATGTCAGAACTTTGATGTTATCCTTTACAATTGATAGTTGGACTAGATTCCTAACATCTATAAGAAGGTGCATACAAAGTTTTACGAGTTTTAGATCAACCAATCAAAAGTTACATCAATTCTTAAATTTGAACTCGTGCTGATTTTCCTATTCACTTTGATTTCGCTATTCATCCGGTACTACCACCTCTGTAGCGTGGTAGTGCTGCCCCAGGCTGATTTTCTCAGAAAAATTATTTTTTGTTAAAGTGATGTTTTGGTTGGTTTCTTTGAGAAAACATTATAGTTGATTATTCACCCCTTTCTCATCGCATTGTTTGGTCATTCAGATTTAACTTCTCAGGTCTCAACACATTAATTGTTACCCTACCAGCAAGTTAGAAAATAATTTTCCAGCTGTTTGACTTTGACTAACCGCTCAAAGAGAATAACTGAAATGTCGACCATACTGCAAAAGAATGTCAACACCCATGACTTGACGCTGAAGCTGAACACCTGGTCAAGGTGACCATAGTTAAATTCTTAAGCTCCGCTTGGCATTCCATTGGCTTTTCGAAAGCACTTACTATTTCTACTTTTGGGTGCAACAGGTAGTTGAAATAATCTTTATAGAGCTGTACAAGCAAAATCTTATCCTATCAAAAAAGTAGCAAAATCTTACCGGAAAATAGTAAATATTCTCCTAACTAAGTAGTTCCATAACATGACAACAGCAAAGTGAACCTTCTAGTCCCATTATTGCAACAATTACAGAGTGAGTTAGTCAATTAAACATGCATGTGTTGTTCTATATGCCACATCAAGATATATGCATAATTGTACTTCTCATTAATTTCATCAACTGATAAATTAATGCTTGGTGCTCGGCGGAGTTTACACGTTCTATTCCCATGGTCTTGCAACTTCTGGGACGCTTCCAAAAACGACTAGGCTCACCACCAGCTACTAGATAAATAACTAGCAAGTCGAATAAGCAATGGCTTGACCAGAGGGTAGAGGGATATACAGTAATCGATCCGTATAAGTTTTATAGTATTTTTTATTAGCATATAAACTTAAAAAGTATTGAAAATGACTAGTTTATCTCTAATTATTAATTGTTACTAAGAACCATATTTAATACATGCATGTAGGGAATATAAAATAAATGTGACTATTTATTAAGGGTACAGATCGGAAACATTACACTAATTTTGTATTGAAATATGAAACATGCCCTGTATTTATAGATAAAACTATTAAAAAAATACACCTCATAAACTTAAACGGAGGGAATAACAAGCAAGAAGCAAGTGCTAGTCCAATCAGGCACTCTTTAATTATTATTCTTCTTACATTTGATTATTTGAATAACAAGATACCCAACAAACAATATTATAATGTTGTGTGCCAATAAGAATTCAGGGTAAACCATGCACACGTACATGTTGCATGCACGGCATACTTAACAACAGGTGCCTCCAGTCATGCAAGTAAAAGTCGTTTCGAACTTTGACATGGTTTATAAAGTATAACTTTAACCACTTATTTTTTATAACATACTAATTTATAAAACATAGTAAAATTATAATATTCTGAAAATACTTTTCGAGATAGATGTATTTATACTATTTTTATATGTTTAACCTAAATACTAGTCAAGAAATTAATAGTTAAAGTTTAGAACAGCGTATGACGGTATATGTCCTGAAATAGCGCAGAGGCGTATCCAGAAAATTGGAACGAGAAGGGCTAAGATTAAGACATCGAAGTCAACTATGTTCAAATAAATTTACAAACATTTGTTTAACAATCACATATAATGTAAGTGTGTAACAATACAAAGGATAAGAAAATTGAGAGGCTGCCAGACTAGTACTGAACTGTTTTATATATTGGGTCTATTTGAGAGGGGGTATAAGAGACTTGCTGAGCCGCGAGTAGGGCTTCAGCCCACCTACGCCCTGGCTACAGTTCCACCCCTGAAATAGCGTGCTTCTGTGGCTGGAGGGAGCAGTGACTGGCTGTGAATCAAAACGAGGTCACCATGCATTAAATCGTAATTTACCAACAAAATATGCTCGCCGTCACTAAGCAAAAGGTGGTGAAGCAATGTATAGTACACTCCTCAACACAGATTATTACGCACCACCAAATTAAAAACCAACTAGTTGAGCGCTGGTGAGTTACGTTGGAAACCCTCGTTACATCACAAAATCTATATATAGTTTGGTAACATGGCCCCGGAGGTGAGGAAAGAATGCGAACGGCGAGCAGCTCTGGCATAGGATTGCTTGAAGTGACATAATTATTTTTATGATTAAAAAGCATAGCAAATTGAAAAACATTGGGGAAATATTGAATGAAATCCAGAAAAGTATAAATATTGGAATGCATACTTGAACATGATTTACTCAAATAAAATATTTTAAGATACAAATAAACTTTTCATTATTGGCAATAAATAATTTTAAATTTCAAAAATTGGTTAAAGCCTTCAAAGCAAGAAAGATACAATTTTGAAATTCTAGAAAATCATATTTTCATTTATTTTGATAAAACTGAAATTTTTGGATGTTACATCCCACTATTGATATAGCGGCTGTCACCAACAATTTGGTTCATCAGCGAAGGTTTAAATCCTGGGAAATGATGGTAAAAATGGATTTTTTAAATAATACATTTTAAAATAATTTTATAAAATAATATGTCGAAATAAAATTTTACAAAATACACATCTATCGCCGTTTCAAATGGCAACATAGCTCTGTCGCCAATTAAAACAGCAACAGAGCTTTATCGGCAATTAAAACAGCAACAGAGCTTTAATTGAATTGGTACTAAGGCTGAATTGGTACTAAGGCTCTGTTGCCAATTCAAATGGTGACAAAATTCTTAGCCTAGTAACCAAGTAAATCCACAATAAAATAATCCGTCGGACAATTCAATCTGCGACTTTACAGATCTCTATCGCCATTTAAAACAATGACAGATTAGCCTCTGTCATCGTTCGAAATGGCGACAGAAGAATTGTCGCTCTTTGAAATGGTGACTGTACTTATGTTGCTATTTCGTGTATTTTTGTAACTTTTTGTTTTTGCAATTTATTTTTTGTAAAATTATTTAAAAATGTATTATTTTAAAAAATCCGTAAAAAATGCATATAAATAACCCTCTCAGCTGTGCTTGATAGGATATTCAAACTCGATCCAGTTATCAGCCAGACAAAAAGGTTCTACACTATTGGGCTACGCAACAGTTGGCTACGTACGTAGAACCTCCTGATTCAAAATCTGAGCATTAAAAATGAAGAAATAATTAGTCTCCCGTTCATAAGTTAACTGAGAGATATATATGTGCTTGAACAGTTTTTTTTCTCCCCCGAACTTCACGGCAGAGATAGGCAGCAATAGCATACACATGGTTTGACCTCAACAGCCGCCGAACATGGCCGGCACCCACTGATTTGTACTATTCGACTTTCAAAACGTCCCACGCGTGGCGTCTAAAAACCGCAGAAATTTGACCTCCAGGTACTGGACAATTCAAGCGTACGTTCGTTGAATTCTTGTTCCTACATTTAAAGCGGAAAGTTCAATATATAGGCACTTAACATAGCGGTGATGACTTTACCTCTTACAGCGAAATATCAAGTCTTTTACCTCGTTTTTCTTAAATCTAGCTCCCTCTTACAGCGAAATATCAAGTTTAGCTTCCTTTAACGTGCCCCTGTACTCTCCTACCACGGGAGATGGCCTTCCACACTCGTCGGCCGTGGTAAGCTGGCTCCCCCGCTCGCTCAGCTCCGGCACTTGGCTGCCATGGCACAGCGCGCTCCTGTGCTCTCTTGGTCCCACCCACTCCCATGCTTCTGGGCAAGATAGGCCGGCTCCTACGGTAAGGCATGATGGAGAGGGCTAGAAATGTAAATTTACTCGGGAGAAGGTTAGATTTGGGAAAAACAAGGTAAGGGCCTGCGACAAAAATCATCCCTCCTTAACGTACGTCATGTACTAAGGCATTAAGACTTCAAATTTCAAAGCACGAGTTCAAGCCCATGCAAAGTTAGCTTCACCTCTGGCTAGCTAGCTAGCTCTTCACCCCATCTATAAAAAGGATATCACCGTGAAAATATTTTCTCCAGAGATCAGTGCTGCAAACTGAGAGCTACTAGCTACCTCAAGAAGAAAAACTACTGGCGATAGAGATATCCTGATCTTTAATTATCTCTCGATCATTCATACGTGGGCCATGGCGATGGCGTTAGCGGCGGCGGCGACGGCGAAGGTGGCGTTGCTGCTGCTGATCTTGAGCGTCCTCGTCGCCGTCATCGCGGCGGCGAGGCCGATGGAAGGGGATGGCTGGTCGGAGAGCGGATCGGTTGGGATGTTGACACAGATTTTGCAATCGGGACCTAACCCCATTGGCCACTGCTGCTAATTAATTATTAATTCAGAAGGCGATGAAATTATAAGCCATGTATGCATGCATGGGCTGCATGCACGTTAATCTATCGACTTGTAGCTACTGCATTATATACACAATCGTGCTCGAGTTATTAGTTGTTTTTTCCATTCTTCCGTCGTCAGTTTTGTGTGTTCGCAAAACTTTCATATGAGATATATCAAGTTTCTAAATATGGATCGAGCATGTACTTAATCAACACGTATGCATGCATGCGTGAGGTTCACCAAGAACTAAGACAGAATACCGCAAAGTTTAATCCCATCAGTTCTGACTAATCAAAGTGTTTGGAATCAAGAATTCTTGATAAAGTGCTTAGAAGTGTGAAAGTACCTACACTGCATGCATGCATGAGCACTCATTGAACAACCTTACATTCCAATGCAAGCACCTCCTCTTGTATATTGATCAATATTCCCACAGGCTCACTACAAGCACTTATGCAAGCATCAATGCTTAACTAAGCGTCGATAGTCTTTCTGCCTTTTATCTTCAATGCGCCAAGAAAACCACCTCCAAGCACCTGCCACACGTTGAGCATATATTGTAATGATTCTCTTATGGTCAGATAGTTATAACCACTAATATATTAGAACACGTACCCTGGGTACCCGACGTTGATTTTTTCGGCACGTGATTTTTCTTCTAGATGTGTGTATTTCTAACTCTAGATTTTAGTCAACGATGCAGTCGAATGATTCAAAAAATATGACTCTAGAAATTGATATTAATTCACTCCCCCATCTGGAAATTTGGCGCTGACATAGTTATATCCACTAATATGTTACAACACCTTAGAAATGATTATCGAAATTAAAAGATGGAATTTTACATACCTAAACTCGTTTACCGATCAAGGTTAACTTTCTTCTCAAAAAAGCTAGCAAATTAAGTTGTTTCTGATTTTGTCCCGCGCGTAAGTAAGGTACATATTGTTTCCGCGCTAAAACAAAATTTTCGATTGAACAAAAAAACTAGGATTGACCTTGCACAAAGATTGACCCTTGTGTTGGCCAGGGACTAGTCAAACTGCGATAAGTCACATGAGATCCTCAAAAGACAAGAAAGTCCACTTTGCCCCTCAACCACCATTGATATTCACCCGTGAAAATAGAGATGGGCATCGTGCCGTACTGAGCAAGATAGGCATGGGCCATCATACTTCAGTTATATTTACTTTGTTTTTTATTTTTTAAAGATAACAAATGATGTTTAATTATTTTGAAGCTTTTTTTTTTATGATCCTACACTTCTTAGGATGGTATCATAAATTTTTCATATCATGATAAAGCATGTATAGTTTCATAAAAATCCGGCAATATTTCTAAAGTTTTTAAAAAAATGAATCAAAAATTCGATTTTTTAACAAATTTTCATTCAGTATGACATAATAAGGGTTATTGATCAATTTCTAGTCAAATCCGATCATCAAATCACAAATTTTGGATTAAAATCCCGAGATCTCGGCAGTATATGGCGAGATCTCATCGAGATATAGCGAGATCACTGTAGTAATTCAATTTTTTTGAATTTTTCACTCCAACCGGCATTTCAAAACTCGCCCACATCTGGTAAGCGAGATCTCATGAGAAACCTTGCTTACAACCAACATGACGTAGCACCGTCCTCGACAGATAACCAACATTGTAAAATTAACACGAGTGATGATCACAGGATTCATTACCTGGACTCTCACTCAAGCAAAACATAAAACCAACAGGCTCTCGTTACAAATATTATATGATGGTTGGCTCAAACAATAACTTGTAAACACCATGACCATGTATACACAAATCACAAGAATTTTTTTAAAATAATATAGTGTTTAAATAATTTTACAAAAATAATTTCAAATGGCTACAGATCTATAGTGGCTGAAATGGTGATAGAATTTTTGTTGCCAATCCAATTGACAATGCTAGATCTATCGTCAATTCATTTGGCGACTATTCATTTGTAGCCATTTGAAATGGCTACAAATAAATGTAGCCAATTGTACTGTTTATCTATCATTATTTCAATTAATGATAGATGAACAGTTGCCAAATGGATAGGCGACAGAAGTTTCTATTGTCAATTCAATTGGCGACAGATGTTAGAATCGGCCGACAAATATTTAGTCACTGATTCATTTAGCTGATGCTAAGATTTATGTCGCCATTTCAATTGGCGAAAGAACCATGTCGCTAATTCATGTGGTGACAGAAGGCGTGTTGCTAATTTATTTCATGACAGAGCTCTGTTGCCAATTAAAATGACGACAAAGCTTCCGTCGCCATTTAAAATGACGACAATGGTGTATTTTTGTAAAAAAAATGGTGTACTATTTTTATAAAATTATTTATATAGTGTACTATTTGAAAAAAAAAATCCAAATTACAAGACCGTTGCACGATCAATGTTGGAAAACCTCTTAGGTTTGTTTGGGAAAACCAAAATCTCTGACCGCGATTTTAGGCTTCCCTAACAAACCTTTAATGGGACCAAAGACAGACTAGGAGGAGGGAGGTCCGCCTACGGCTAGTTCAAAACGCTCTTGCTAGACCAATTTGCACTCTCTGTCCAATCGTCTTCCCCATAGTTCGCATCACACTACAAGATAACCGAGCTAATTAAGCCTACGTTTAGCCTAAACACCACCAACACAGGGCTAAGCCGGCTCTTTACTGACATTCCGGGGTGTTTAATTTTGATGGTGTTTTGACGGCGCGCACGGCGTGGCCAGCATGGACGAGCGTCGTGGTGCACGCGCGGGTGGGAAAGTGGCCATGAGCCCGTAAGCTAGTTGGTCGGTTCATTAGCAAAATCGCATGCGACCGTGTGGGTCTGGCCGTGCGTGCAAACGCCCCGCCTCCTTACCGTGCCGACGACTTGTCATGCGTTTAATTAATATTCCGCCTTTGCACCCACCGGCGCCGCGGCACGATTTGGAAGAGGAGGGAAACGGAGAAGGGGTGTTTTGCGCGTACTTATAGCAACCGCTGCGCTAGCTGGTGTCGATCCTTGGTGGTCGGTTCTGTTTGGTTCTCATTTTGTACGAGTCTAGTCGTGGGAGCTTGCACCGTCTCAGTCTGGTTCTAGTAAAATGGTCATGAAGCTTATATCCCACGAGCCTGACTGCGAGTGCTTTATGCATCGTGCTGGCCTAACATTCGTACCGCGCGCAGATAACCAAACATCAATCTTGCATGCGTGGGTGCAGACTCATACGATACAACAAGGAACCAAACACTGGTTCTCTGGCTCCTGCGAGTCTGATCGCGTGGAACCAGACAACAGTGGCGGAGCCAGAAAGATCTAAAGAGAGGGGCTTAAAAAAGAGACATCCAAAATCAACTACTACGACTATCGACATATTGTAAAATAGTTAAAATTTAAATTGTATATAATATAAGTATGTAACTATGAAAGGAGAAAAACATACCGTTCATTGCTTCAAAAGAGTTGACAGTTGATATTTACGAGTTTTCATGTTCTGAAAACGTTGTAAGATATCTTCCATATCAATCTTTGTAAACACATCTCGCTCAATATAGCATACCATAAGATCATTCAACCAGTCATCACTTATCTTATTGCGCAGATCTGTCTTAATAATCTTCATCGCCGAGAAAGCCCTTTCAACTGTAGCTGTCCCCACAGGTAAAATTAGTGCCAATTCAATTAGTCTATAGACCAATGGATAAACCAGGTGCTTTTTTGCTTGAACCATCTGTACAGCAAAGCTAGCAAGATCATCATTACTTTGAAATTCATCTCTTCATTCTCTTCTCATGTCATTAACAAATAAGTGAAGTTGTTCTTCCAAAATAACACGGTCATATGCTGAAAAATCATCAGAATATATTTCTGAAAGTCGCATAAGCTTGCCATGATCAAAGTTTGCAAATGAATCTCTCGGATCTAAACAAGCAATGCATCTCAAAAGCTCTGTAGAAGTTTCACTAAATCGACTCTCTAACTCTACAGCAAGGGAATCAATCACAACGAGAAAAATATCAACATAATAATAATGATGATAAGTGACAAATTGCCTTTCACGTCTCATATGACCTCTAGCATGCTTTCGATCTTCCATATTGGGCACTGGAATTTCTGAAGCACTACAAAACTTCTTTACTTCTTCTAAAAGTGTTTCCCATCTATTTTCTCTAAATTGTTGTAGACGGGCTTTCACACTAGAAAGAAGTACCATGGCATTAACAATGTTTTGATCCTTTTGCTGCAAGAGACGTGACAAATCATTTGTCATACTTAATATTTTGATCATGAGATGCAAGATAAACACAAAGTCAAAGGTTTCCATTGTTTCCATCAATCCATTTGCTCTTCCTCTTTGACTCATATCAAATCCATCCTCATTAACATTCTTTAGAACTGTCAACACTGAATCCCACATCATACTAAAACGAATTAGAGTTGTAAGATGTGAACCCCATCTAGTTTCACCTGGCCTTACTAAAGAAGTCTCCTGATTCTTGCCTTTTCTCAGAACTATCTCACCTTTCTCCAATTTCTCAACCATGCGCCATGATGATCCCGAGTAATGCATCTTTTCTTTTGCAAGATGCTCCAACAATGTTGACAATCATAGTGACATAATTAAAAAAATCACTAACAACTCGACTGCTCTTGGCAACAGAAACTACTACCAATTGTAGCTATGTGCAAAGCAATGCACATAGTAAGCATGCGGGTTCTCATTTAAAATTAGTGTCTTTAAACCATTAAACTGACCTCGCATGTTCGATGCACCATCATAGCCTTGTCCTCTGAGTTTAGATAGAGACAAACCAAAGCGAGAAAATAACAAGTCCAAAGCTGTTTTCAGTGAAGCAGAAGATGTATTCGTAACATGCTCAACAGCAATAAATCTTTCAATTACTTGACCTCGCTTGTTAACAAACCTGCATGAAAAAAAAAAGAGTGAAAATCTTATATACTTAACACTTAATAGTAACAAAACGACTAACATTATTGATAAACTAACCTCAAAATCACGGCCATTTGTTCCTTAATTGATACATCTCGTGACTCATCAACTAATAGAGAGAAACAACTATCCCCAATTTCACCCATAATGACCTTTGTCACCTCATCAGCACATGATTTTACCAAGTCCTTTTGAATTGGTGGTGAAGTCATCAAATTATTTGCTGGAGCATTATCAATTGCATGGCAAACCACTGTAACCTCATTTTTATACCATTCTAACAGTTCTTTAAAGTTACCTTTATTTGAAGAACTAAATGATTCATCATGTCCACGAAAAGCAAGACCTTGTGACAAAAGAAACCGAACAACCTTTGTAACAGCAGTTAAGCGAGCTCTATATTGAACTCGCATATCATTCGTGCAAGTTTCTATCACTTGTCGAATACTTTACTCTTGATTTTTGAAAGCCTCACATAAGCCTCTTGCGTTCTGTGTGAGAACCATCGACTCCACCAACATGTTTACTTAAATGATTCTTTCGCCTTTCTTCCAATTGGAAGAACCATCCTTTGTGAACACATCATTTGCAAAACAATCAAACCCCTGTTGTTTGAAAAGATAACAAGAAAACAAAATGTCTGATCTTTCTCTATGCTATATTCTAGCCAATCAAAATCATTAAACCATGTCTTTTGAAGCTTCTTGAAATATTTCCCTCTCACATCGGGAAAATTATGACCAACGTTGGCATGGACCCTTTAACAAGTACGACCTTCTCACATCATCTCTAATTTTAGACTCATATTGTTCAATTGGCTTGCGCAATCCTGGATCGGCAACGATGTCACTTGGGCTCAATTCAACATTAATACGAGCTTTCTTTTGTGTGGCAGAACGATCCAAATCTCTAGGTTGAGATGGTGACTCCTCAGTCTCCTCTAACGGTTTTGATGTTGACAAGGGTTTAAAGAATCTCTTCATTGAAAGAAGCTACTATTGTTTAGTCAATCAATTTATCAATCTGTTCATCAAGAATCCACAATTATTTAGCTAATTAGGATTTGAATAAGAAAATAATTAATCTCTATATACAAATAAAGTAAACACATGAGTTATTAATTAATACCTTCTCAGTTCCTCTGCATGCCTGCGTAGAAGTGGCTCGGCAATCGGCAGCATGCGCTCGCTACGTGATCAACAGAGACGCCGAGAGCCCGAGATGGAAATTATCGGCAAGACGTCCGCCTCTCGAAGCAGTTACAGGCCACAAGATCGACTCGCCGACGCTGGTGACGAAGACGCCAAGTCGCTGGCGACGGCCGACTCGCCGAGACGCTGAGACGCAGACGCGGCGGAAGCTAGAAGACGAACCGACGGAAGTCGTGATTTGCCTCACGTGGTCACGCCGCCTTTGCCCTATGTTGTGCTACGTTGTACTAGTCGTGATTTACACTACTAGTACTCAGCCACGCAGGACGCAGCCACGGCCCACGGGGCCCACGCAGGTCTCGCACGAAGTGAAAAGTTCTTTTCCTAATCGCTGATCCTCTAATTTTCCTAATCGCTGGTCCATTATCGACGGGCGGGTGGGCTCCAGCCCCACCCAGCCCCCCCCGGACGGCTCCGCCTCTGGCAGACAACCAAACAGCCCCATATAGTGTACACGGAGAGTATTTAGCTGTCACGAGATTAATGGGCCGTTTTAATCGATTAATCGGCTGTTTTTCCGCATAACGATTAATCGTTTTGTGGTACTTTTCCACCCAATGATCGTCTACTGTTTTTCACAAAACTAATGATCGCCGTATTGAGGGGCTAAAAATGCCCTGATTTCTCAACTTTTAGAGTGCCATGACAGAAAGAACACCATTTGCAATTCCATGTGTCAAATTGGCCACTTTTGAATTGACATATTAATCATTATATGGCGCCTGGGATTACCGAGTGAAGAGAGCATCCACCTCAACTAGGGCTGGAAAAAAAGCTCGTTGAGCTGGCTCGGTGGTTCGTTTCAAAATTGTTCGATTACATTCATTTTTCTTTTAAAATAAAATTAGTTGATTTGGAACAAGAGTCAACTTCGCTCGGCCGCTTGGCTCGGCCGTTAGGCTCGGCTCAAGTTGGGTCTCAAACAATACAGGAGATTATAATAAATAAGAATAAATTAGTGTCGAATAAAGCTCGAAAAAAAGTTCATCTGGCTCGTTTTCCACCTCTAACCTCAACCTTGCCGTTTTTGCGAAAAGGCCCCCGTGTTTCCTGAAATTGCGGATAGGTCCCTGGAGATTACAAATAGGTCCTCCGCGATTTTTTGTGATGGGAAGATTTTTTTTCCGATTCGCGTTTGGGTCCCTCGCACGCTATTTTACGAAAAAAACCTCGCGTTTAATTCAAATCACGAGGAAGCCCTTTTCTTATTTTTCGGGATAGCGAACAGATCCAAAAACGTAACAAACATGTCCTTGCTCTTTACGTTTAGGTCCTTTCTCCGTTTTTCTCGGAAAAAATGTTTTTAGCGCTAGAAATATGTGTGCGCCTAGGTCCTTTCTCCGCTTTTTTCCGAAAAATGTTTTCATCACTAGAAATATGTGTGCGGCTTATCTTCCTAAAAAATATTTTCATCACTATAAATATGTGTGCGCTTTAGGTCTTTTCTCCGCTTTTGCGGAAAAATGTTTTCATCACTAGAAATATGTGCAGCTCTATCTCTAGAGCAAGCTCTTTTCTTATTTTTCGGATAGCTTAACAGGTCCAAAACGTAACAAATGTGTCCTTACTCTTTACGCTTAGGTCCTTTCTCCGCTTTTTCTGAAAAATATTTTCAAAGACTAGAAATATGTGTGCAAATTCTAGGTCCTTTCTCCGCTTTTTTCGGAAAAATGTTTTCATCACTAGAAATATGTGCGGCTCTATCTTCCGAAAAATGTTTTCATCACTATAAATATGTGTGCAGCTATAGGTCTTTTCTCCGTTTTTTTCCGGAAAAATGTTTTCATCACTAGAAATATGTGTGCAGCTCTATCTCTAGAGCAAGCTCTTTTCTTATTTTTCGGGATAGCGAACAGGTCCAAAAACGTAACAAACAGGTCCTTGCTCTTTACGTTTAGGTCATTTCTCCGCTTTTCTCGGAAAAATATTTTCATAGAAATATGTGTGCAACTCTAGGTCCTTTCTCCGCTTTTTTCCGAAAAAATGTTTTCATCACTAGAAATATGTGTGCACTCTATCTTCCGGAAAAATGTTTTCATCACTATAAATATGTGTGCAATTCTAGGTCTTTTCTCCGCTTTTTCCTAAAAATGTTTTCATCACTAGAAATATGTGTGCAATTTCTATCTCTAGAGCAAGCTCTTTTCTTATTTTTCGATAGCTAACAGTCCAAAACGTAACAAACAGTGTCCTTGCTCTTGACGCTTAGGTCTTTTCTCCGCTTTTCTGAAAAATATTTTCAGCTAGAAATATGTGTGCAAATCTAGGTCCTTTCTCCGCTTTTTTCCGGAAAAATGTTTTCATCACTAGAAATATGTGTGCAAATTTATCTTTAGACTTTTTCCCCGCTCGATTTTCCATCTCGATCTCGATATTTTTAAAACATGTATAATTACTCTATGAACCGCTTTTTCTCGGAAAAAATATTTTCAGCGCTAGAAATATGTGTGCAGCTTTAGGTCCTTTCTCCGTTTTTCCCGGAAAAATTGTTTTCATCACTAGAAATATATATGTGTACAACTCTATCTTCCGGAAAAAATGTTTTCATCACTATAAATATGTGTGCAGCTCTAGATCCTTTCTCCGTTTTTCCCGGAAAAAATATTTTTATCACTAGAAATATGTGTGCAGCTCTATCTCTAGACTT